>OX424452.1:9643012-9688012 GCA_949152495.1 Lasius fuliginosus | reverse complement strand
TAGTACGTCTTTTTTCGTCTAATTTGAATTTTTTACGTTTCTAAAAATAGATCACAACAGTCCGCTATTATAGTAGAGAAAACAATTTTGGATATGTTGTCGTTGGTTATTTAAATGTAAATTTGTTTTCGCGCGGAAAACGCATGTCATTACAAGAATACAAGCGCAGATCATGCTTTTACACGAATGGAAGACGGTGCGCTTTTGCACTTAATCGTTTGAAATTGGCTTAAAGTTATTTTAACGAAAGATTTTCAGAATATCCTCCTTATCATCTAAGATACAAACAAAACTACGTCATTTTGCAAAGCCGATAAAGACGTTAAAATAATGGCAAGAAATGGAGATGCAAAATTCTCATGACTTAATTAATCGCTTTCGAGCACGTGAAATATTTGATTCTCAACTCACCGATGCATTTTAAAGTTGGAAAACATACATCTCTTTTAAGAAGTTTTATTCGCGAAATTTTAGGGGGAAATTTCTAATATATATTATTGCGACATTTTATAAAACAAATTCTCCGTCAGATCGGAATATTGTTTACAGAGAGAGAAATTTTTATTAAAAAATATATTCCCCTAGAGCAACTCTTTCTGCCTATCAATTATCATATCAGCGTATCTCTTTATATAGTCTCCCGTATGCATCAGCAATTATTGCATGAATATCGAGCGATATATTAGAATCGAATATTTCGACAGCTCGAGAGCGTAATATCATCTCGGTACAGGACAAGAATCGCAACGCAAAATGACCTAACTCGCGCGAGATCGCTCAGAAGGGTAAGCCGATCTCGAAGGCGTTGATCAGCGCAGAGCCAGAATCGTAGACGCCGATCACGCCGAAGAGAACACCGAGGAAGATGACGAAGCAATCGTACGCGACGGCGCTCCATTCCATCGAGTTTCTCTTCAGCTTGAGATGAAAGTAACAGGGCCAGATGAACGAGAGCATGGTACCGGTGAAAGAACCGATGAAGCCCATCAGTATGCTGAAGTGCGGTATAAAGATCGCCATCAGAATGGTGAACACGATCACGCCGACCCGCCAAGCCAGACCCCAGACCTTGAGCTCGCGATCCACCGTCCAGATGGTCGGGAAGATCGTTTTCGGTCGACCGCGGAAGAAGGCGCGTTCTAGGAGCTCGCAAGCCGCGTAATACGGCAACGGGTACGAGAGCACAGCTTTGATGACCAGGCAGAAATTCACCAGACCTTTGAAACCGGCCGAGTGCAGGTTGTTGGTGATCACCTGTTGCGTGTCGTTCTGGAAGGTCAGAAAGCAGATCCAACCGAAGAGCGACTTGAACGCGGCCGCGGCGATGTGACTCCAGTTCAGCATCCAGTCGAACTTGGAGCGATCGATGAGATTGCCCTCGAGGGTAGGTAAGAAGATCTGCGACGTATAACTGAAGACTATCACGCCGAGCGAGATCGGAAAATTCTCCATGTCGATCGTCCACTTCACCTTCGACCAGCCCCAGTCACCGATCTCCAGGATGCAGTAACCGATGATGATCGCATTGATGAAGAGGTGAGACATCGTGCACCAGAAGCTCAGCATGGAGACGTGCTGGAGCGACTTGAGGAAGCCGAGCGGCAGCAGAAATATACCGATCAGCATCATCCAGCTGCGGGTGTCGATCGCGCCCTCGGGGAACGAGCCGATCATCAGATCGCCGCAGACGACCACGTACAGGATGCAGGTCATCAGCAGCTCGATGATCTGCGCGATGTTGACGGCGCGTGCGCCCCATCTGGGCCCGAAACACTCCTTGGCGATGGCCACGTACGAATCTCGCACGCGCACCCGCTGACCCGTAACCGTGTCCAGCTCGTACAGGCACTCGACCAGGATCTTGCCGGTGTAGCAGCAGATGTGCGCGATGCCGATCATCGCGGCGATCGCCCAGTAACCGCCGCGTAAAACGGCGAACGGCAGAGAGACGATGAACATTCCCTGGGGGAAAAATTTCGCGAGTAAACCGGTGGTGTATATTCAACCCTTCTGTCAATGCATAATTTTTCAATATATGGGTATATCCGGGTATCAACTAAAAATGTGTCGAAAACACTTAGCGTTTCCCAAAGCAACTTTATATATATTTAATAAAATTAATAATTAAGAATTTACTATTATTTAAATATAATGATATTTTATAAGGGGAAAAAATATAAATTTAGATAAATTATATATAGGAAGCTGAAGGGATACCCGGGTACCCATACCCACTGACAAAAGAGTTAAATAACATAATTATTAATAATTGCTACAAAATAATTGCTATAAAATTAATTAATAGCTATAAAGATAATAGCAATGTTTTGTTATAATAATGGTTCCCTTTTTCTTAGTTTTTTCCTTTTGGATGGAAGATTATATTGATTCGTATTATCAGAGACACAATTTTTTTTATCCTATAATACCTGAATAGCATTTGTAACGTTCCAAGCGGCCTGCCATTCGTTGATCTTGACACCCGGGCTACCGAACTCTCCGCCGCCCTCGTCGTACTCGCTAAATTCGCCGCTGCTCACGCTTCCGGTTCTAACTTTATCCCTGAAACCGGAGCGAATACGTTAGATTTCCGAATAAGGGGAACTGAGGGGAACTTAGCTCTCGGAAGAGCGATCTTTACCCGTTTCTCTGATAGCTGAAGGAATCCTCGGCGATCGCCACGTTGTTCTGATCCCGGTAAACCTGGTCCCCGTTCATGGTCATCATCTCGGTGTTATCGCGGCCCTCGTCGAAGGACTTGAACTGACCCTGACCGTCGCGACCTTGAGGATGTCCTTGGGCCATGCCGCCGCCGCCGCCGCGAATCAGCTCCATACACGGACTGTTCTCCGGCCATTTGGCCTTCAAGGTCTCCCAGGCGACGCTGACCGTTGCTCCGAAGGAGGGTATATAAAATCCACGGAAATTCGCCATTTCTCTATCTGTTGCTTCTACGGCGAGCACGTCTACTTATAATCCCTTACACATACGTGGTTTTTGTTTTCACACAAAAACACGGCTAGATACTGTACACAGTGATCGAGGGAGTGAAGGGGTAAGTGCATATCCTGGAGCAAGACATGATGAAGTATATATACATACATATATATAAGACATTAATTATTATTTCAGATTTAAATCATGCATCCTTTGGATATTTCTGAATAAGATGTGTAAATTATCAATGAATGAAACGAAGATGTGCTCGTGGTTGCGGATATCGAGTGGACTTCTTCATCGCTGTAGGAGCAACGGTGTGCGAAACATCTTAGGGAGTCCTTAAAGCCTTAGATCAAGTGACATACAAATGTTATCAACGAGAGAATCGTGCTTACCGAGAGAATAGCGAATCTGGTGCCCGCCTTGGACGTTTTTTTCCTGGGAGATCCCGCTCGTCCGATCCTCGACGACCGACCCTCGCGCAATTAAGGATGATGACGCGTAAAAATGATTAAACTAAAAACGACCCCGAACGAAAGCGAGGCTTCATGAAGAAGAAGAAGGAGGTGGGAAGAAAAGGAGTCGGACAATCGGAACGAGAGCGCGCCGCCTAACTATCCGGATTATAAAGCCGCATGATGACGACGATGTTGTTGTTTCGTCTACGATCTACGCCGCGACTTGCGAGGCCAAAATCGCGGCAGCGAAGCCCACGATCCGCGGCATCGACTAGCAGCGGGGACACGGCGCCGTTTAAGAGAGATCGCGCGGGGGGAGAAGGGGAGTAATATGGCCAGCCACCCCCCAATGCGCAGGATTCGATCGATGGTCCACGAGAGACGACGTATCGTCATCTCGCGGGTGCCTCTCCTAGTGCCGTATCCGCGCATCCGCTTCTCCTGAACACGACAGTGAGATAAGATCACTGTGTCTCTCTCGAGCCGCAATTAATATATATAAATATAAGATAATATATAAATATAAATTAATAAATATAAGACAGATAGGATCGTCGTGATTTGCGAAACGACATAATTTTGCAAAAATTATCGAGAAAAAAAATACATATATATCTATATATTAATTTTCACATATACATGTATTAATTTTTTTTAATCGAAAAATGTTGCAGGGAGTTTGATATAAAATCGATATCGGAACTTGGAACTTGAAACTATCGTTTAGAGATCGACAACTGCCGTTGAAAGAAACGCTTTGATCATTTTATTCGTATCATTATTAATCACACAATCTTGTGTATCAAATAGAAATAAATTAGATTAAAAAATTCTTGGTGCTCTTAATTAAATTTATGGAATGAGTTTGCAATTATTATGTAGTATTTTGCGAAGATGGAATCCTTTGCAATACTGCGGCTTAAAATTGAAAATGTTTGTATCGCTCTCCCCAATTAAACCTAATCAAATATCTCGCCGATATTGCGTAATTCTATGAAATTTGTCATTTTATAAGCCAGTGTTGTGCGAATTGGTTTATGATATAAAGTGATAAATTTTTTTACAGCAATATAGAAAAGGAGTTGGGAGTCTTAATTTAGAATTACGAACAAACGCACATTTCGCTCGGCAATGACACAGTCTCTGCAAAATTCAAGAAATGAAAAAACCAACTTATATATTTATTATTCACGTTATGGACGTTATGCTTTGGATAGCGGATTGTATAGAATTAGTCTCAACAATTTTTCACAATTGTTTGCGTCCTTGTGTGTGTGAACGAAACTCGAGAATTACACTACGTTTTTTTTTTAAACTTTTCCGCAATATGCAATCGTGCGATGCTGCATTAAAATGAATACTCGCTATAAGTATAGGTATCCAGATTAACGAGACAGGATCCACGAAAACACAGCTGCAAGAGAAATTCGTGACACATACTCGGTGACTCTTTCCCATGACTCTTGTGAGCATAGAACAATTAAATAATGCAATTAATAAGCAATAAAAAAAAATACTTCGCTTCTTAAGTATATATTACAGAGAAATTTGACCGTCTTTTTGCTCGAGTATTTATCATTACGTATCTTTGTAATTTAATGTATAAGCTTTTATTGCTAAATAGAATGTAATGTTTTATAATCGAGATGTGACTAAATAATCAAATAATATCAAAATTAGAGGCGTTATATTGGAATGATTACTGTGACACATATATAAAAAATCGAAGGTGATATTTATCATAAAGGCATGACACGGATGAAACACGATTTAGCTCGATATCATAATATGCACATTGTAATCTCCACAATCTAAATATCGCTCCTCTAATCTTACAATCTACTCTTTTCTTACATAATATAGATAACAATCGTTCTCTCGACAAATATCTGAACATTATGTAAAAATTTTGCCAGGATGTGTAAAGATAAGGTAAAATTTCTCTGTATAATACTTCAGAAACGCGTTTTCTCGCGTATATAGTAGCTCAAAGCTTTCATAGCTTCAGAGCTTGTATAGCTCAATTGCTTTTTATGCTTATAGAAGATTGCGAAGGCAATAGATGAATTGCATGTCACAAGAGCTCCTCTTGCGTTAGCTCTCCGAGTGCTAGGAAAAAACTTATACGTATACAGCAATAAATTTACTTATATATAAATAACAACAACAATAATTTCTTCTATCTATTCAAAAACAAAAAGGATGAAGATCATCGAATTTCTTCGCGTATCCGATTTTGTAACTAAGTCGCCGCTATCGATCGTACAGTAAACGTCTCCTTTTTAAATAAAATTGATTTGTCAGTCTCACGTGTTTTCTTTTCTTTTTCTTTTGGGATGAAAGGCTACAACACCAATGGAGAAGAAGTAACGATGTTATGTACATGACTTTGAGGAACAAAGAGAGAGAAAAAGAGAGAGAGAGAGAAAGGAGAAAACCCATGTCTTTCTGTGCAGAAATAACACACACGCATACACCAACGTCACGATGAATGTATAAACATCAAAAATGTGAGCCTCAACTATACCGAAGTCCCATAGTGTTACGGTCTAGACTTTGGGCGAAAAATACGAGCTAAGATTTGTATTTAAATAATGTACGATCTATAGCAAATCCTTTTTTGTACTATAACTACGTTTCCCATCATATGCAATATTCCCATCAATGAAATTGTACGATAAAATTCCACGTCGCTGAACAAGTGCACAGTCGTGTGAAAGTAATGGACTTAAAACAATCAATGTCATTCCATTTTTCTATAAACCGCGATGACTTGGAAATAAAGGAAGGATGTGTCGCACATTCTTAAATAATTCTTTCCAGTAATGAACTAAAAAAAAAAAAAAAAAAAAAAAAAAAAAAAAAAAAAAAAAAAACGACCGTTTTGTCTTCAATTTTTGTGTTGCGAATAAAATTAATATATCGCTACATGTGTTGGTGAGAAAATTATTTTATTAAATCATATAACCATTATAGTTTTTCTTTATGATGAAGATACTTTCGAATATGATGCACATTATAAAAGAATTTAATTTTACAAATTTTGTGACATAAATTGTTACTAATACAAAGCTATCTGATTGTCTTTCCCCATCTTCAAATCGCAAAATGACAGTGATCGTTTTATTTCCAAGGTACTAAAAACACACGCAAATACTATGCATCCCAGTACACGGTATCTCGTCTATAAAAATCTAGCGAGAAAGTATCAAGCTGTTCTGAGCATAAAACGTGGAGTTTCGCGAAATTAGAATAATTTGATTACTTCTTACAGGCTAACTTAAAGAACCAATGGGAATGCTTGTCATAATGAACGGGACGTCGTAAAATCGCAATTCACTCACGATTTATTCGCTCACGTCCCTCTGTGTCTGATGGGAGTCGCTGCTCGAAAGTAGGCTTTCGATCGCGCTGTCCTGTTGCGAAATCGTTTCCGAACTCCTAGTCGTAGTAAGTTTGTTGGACTTAGCCTCTATGCGATTACACTTAAGATTCGGGTCTATCAAATTTGGATTCGACACGGAATGTATAGAAACGTTAGGCTGAGCGGGCACCGGTCGTTGACACGAGTGTAACATCAATTCTGGTCCACCGCCGTATGTAGTCAGGAAGAATTGCCACAATTCCTCGGGAATTTGGCCATAATCCGAGCCTGCAAGCAAGGATATAAAGATGAGTGTAAAAATGACAAACACAATATATACATTTCTTTCAGCAATCTCTGATAAATATAATTTAATTTCAAACAATCTTTCTCGGATATGAAAAGAGACTTACCAACTTTAAGACTATTTTGCCCAGTTTTATTTACAACAATGGAATTATTATCAATTGGTCCTGGTGGCTGTGTCTCCTTGCCTCGGACGAAGCTCTGCCATTGTCTCAACCAAGCCATAGCTAACGCATAGATAGCCGTGTGATTGTCGGTAGTGTGATTCAATCGTTGGAATAGTTCCATCTCGTATTGCCTACGTTTCTGCAAGGATTCATATTTCTCTTCGCAGATTGGGCATTCGTACAGATGTGTGCAGGCTGGGCCTCCTCCAAATCTGAAATAACGTGAACGGAAAATATATACACAAAAATTATATATATACATATTTTTCTGTGTATATATATATATATATATATATATATATATATATATATAAGAAAAATAATTTTGTATATGTCACAGAATCACAATTATGCGTTAAGAGAACTCACGCATTATACAAATATTCCCAAACTGCCTGTGGGATAGGCATGCTGATCTTGTCGACGAATTGCGCCCTAACGGGAATCACTCCCCCGTGAGGACACAGGAAGTCGGAGTTGTCGATCGGGCCGGGTTCGGAGAATGTATTGAAGCGATTGATCCACTGCCGGGACACGAAGAAGTTCAGATCAGATAGCTCGCGAGACGATATTTCCATGAGCTCCATGGTCTTATCACGCAGCTGCAACATCTCCGGCGACCATTTTTTGTAGAAGAGCACGTACGCCTCGCAGTGCTTCACCGTTTCCGGCGACACTTCCGTCACGCACTGATCGTCGAACTCGTACCATTTGTTGGTGATTGGATTCAACGCGTAACAGGTGTAATGGCCGCCGCCAGCCGTACCGTGATGGCAAATAACTGATATTAGATTGTAGGTCGTGACTTTGGACACGCACTCCTTGTGCAGATACGGTCGCATATCGAGACCTTCGAGGGGAAACGATACGTAGTTGGCGATCTTTGAGCTGAACATTAATTCGTGACGGAATCTCTTTAAATGAACGCACAATATCTCGGGCAGTTCAAGGACTTTGGAGAATTTGATGCCGTTGCGCAGCTTATTGCACTTCTCACAGCTGTACATGTTGTCGCCTTTGAGCTCGTCGGCGCTAAAAAATGCGGAGAGGCAGTCGTGCAGACTGACCACTGGTCCCCAGAACCACGAGCGCATCCATTGCAAAAACCACGACAGCCATCCCGATTGATTGGTCACGTAGACTACGTCGGAACATGGTCCGGCCTTCTGCGGCGTCAGCGATCCCTGATGTAGCATGTCGATGTGATCTCTACTCGGAATGGGTAAGGACAAGTCTTGGAAAGTCTCTACCCGGGTGGAGATCCTATCGCACGTCAAGCATTGCACGCTACTGAGAAGCTTACCGTCGAACGTGTCGCTGATAATGCTACGCGTTTTCATTTGCTTCTTGGTGCGATGCTTGGCCGGCGAGCTTTGCGGAGAACGTTGCGGTGGAGCGAACGCCGGCAACGTCGGCTCGATGTTCGATTTTTTTAGGTTTCTATTGGTGAATTTGTTACGCAGCTTCTCCGTCTGCGACACTCGAGAATACCGTCTCTTCGTGCCGCGTTCACCCTCGTCGCTCAACGAGCTCTGTTCACTTACGCCCGAGTCACAAGTTTCGTATTCGGCGTCGGATTGACTGGACGCGTTGCCGTCCATTTCGGTCTCGTCCTCGTCTTCCGACGAATGATCGCCCAGTCCTTTAAGTCGCAGCTGAACATCTCTGTCGTCCTCGATATGCTCTTTCAGTTCCTCGTGCAGTTGATCCATGAAACATCTGAGAAATTCTTGAGTATCGTGCTGATGATACCCTCTGAACATGGGATGGACTGTTCTGATACCTGACAGAATACCGTGCGGCACGACATATCCTCTGGTCTTCTTGTTCCACATATCCCGAATGAGATTCAGATAGCTGAGACTCAGCCCAGGTTTCCTGTCTTTTGACATATAATTGACTATATGACCGCAATCCAAAAAGAATTGTGTCAAGGGAGAGACATTGGATAGAGCTTGCAGTGCCGCATTCATGTAGCACGTGTTGCCAATATTCTGCAAGCCCACTAAACCTCTCGGCTTCCCAGAAAAGTCCTTACTCTCATCTGAATCTGTACTATCGGGAGAATCCCCGGATCGCTCGTTAAACGAATTTCCTTTTTCCGAATTAATTCTGTTTACAGACCAGTCTCCATAAAATCTGTGAAAGAAAAAAAAAACATACAAGAGATGTTCCAAGGTTATAAATCCAAATTTGACTTTTTAATTATATTCGCTTGGAAATACTGCAATCACTCAAAGTAAATCTTACTGCTATTAGAAATGTGAACGAAATTAATTCCATGATCTATCAGCTGTCATCTGTCAAAGCTTTGAATTCTAGCTATTAATTCAGACAACTGTTTAATTAAATAATTTAATGCAGCTTGTCTATTAAGATAAGATTCTTATAGATTTATGTATATATATATATATATATATATATATATATAATAAATAAAATAATATATTATTTTCACTTTCACTCACTTGTCGAACATCAACCTGTCCAAGCCATCCAGTTTGGATTCGCTACCAGGAGCGTCCCCGGCAAACTTGTTGCCCATAGTCTTGAACTCCACTTGCGTGGGCGACAACGGGGGCGAGGGCACCTGTTTGGCGATGGCCTCGCTCTTGCAGGCGTAACACCAGATCCTCTTGGTGGACAGATTCATATGGGCGCAGTGGGCCGGGAAGTTCTGATTGTGAATGGTGCTGTGATCGAGGTGCGTCTCGGCGCAGCCTACCCAGCGGCAGTCAGGGAACAGGCAGAGCCAGAGATTGGGTCCCGAAATGTCGCAGTCACTACACTTGACGTAACGCTCCTCCCGCGCCATCAACGCCTCGACGAAGGCGAGATCGCCGCGGTTGGCAAGATGCGGGCAGTTTCTCACGACCAGCGGCATCTTTCCCCGAGAAAACGTCTTTCTCTTCACGACAGGACGAGAGTCGCGTGACGACGCTTCTCTCCCAAAACGACGTGTACGATAACTCGCCGTCTCCGAGTCTCTCACATGCAGTCGGGATTATTGTTCTGACTACGCGTTGCTCGTGACAACATGCGTCATTGTCATCGTCGTCAGTGTTTGCTGCTGCCGTTGCGCTACGCTGCTGATGTTGATCATCGTAAACGTCACTCCGTCCTTCTCTCTAACCTGATCGGGACATGTCGCGTCGTTGCGATTAACCGAGTCGCGAGTGTCACGCACGAAAATGATTGTCATTGAAGAACAGTGTGTACATATCCGTGTAAACGAACTGTTAAGGTTTATCCAGACGGATTTGCGCGAACCGCATGAAACGTATGTATGTACGTACGCGAGGATGGCTCAACCGATCGCGGGTCTAAACCAAACGATATAATCGTGTCATCGTGTGTACTTTATCTAGCGTTTAACAAATGCTTCGATCGACCAATCAGAGGCAACGATCCTTTGCCTCGATTGATCGACTTGTGTTTTCTACATGAAAAACACTCAGCGTATTATCTGACGCAATCTGAGGGTGGCGTTCAATCGGATCACATCGCCGATTGGCCAATTCAAAATGGGACTCTCTGATTGGTCGATCGTGCTGATTCCCTAGGCATCGGTCGATATGAGTGGTGTGTCCAATTGTCACTGGGAGAGCATTACTGCCATCTATGAGAGATGAATCGAAACACTGTCTGTGTTCATTTAAACTCGTTGCCAAAGATCAAAATGTCGACAGTTCGTAGCGAAACGTGGTATTGTGTCATGTAGAGGACGGAAATTCAGGATAAAGAGGAAAGCCGAAAGAGTATCTAACCTATACTTGTTATATCTCTACGCTGATAAAGATAGAAGAAAGATTTATCATTGCGCGAGTATACTTATTTTAGGTAATGATCGGAACGGTATTGACACTGTTTTTGATCAGCTTTCCAGAATGCTAACCTACAAAAATTAACCTATTAATTTTTTTAATTTTATTTTTTCAATAAACATTTCAATTAGAAACTTTTCCGCTCTCTTATCGCGCTATTGTCGTTAGTGCGCTTTTTTCAAATAGTATTTACTTACATTATTTCACACTTGATGTATTAACTCTGAGATATCAGTTCTCACACTGCATATTGTATATTGATGCTAGGTTTCATATGTTTTTTTTTATAGCAAATATGGTACTCTCGTGTCGATTTTATAAAGAAAAATATCCAGAAGTGGAAGATGTGGTGATGGTAAATGTGCGCAGCATAGCTGAGATGGGTGCTTATGTGCACCTATTGGAGTACAACAACATTGAGGGCATGATCCTGCTCTCTGAACTGTCCAGGAGACGTATTAGGTCCATTAATAAACTTATTCGAGTAGGCAAAACTGAACCAGTTGTCGTTATTCGAGTAGATAAAGAGAAAGGTAATTACAATTCATCAAATTCTATCGATCTGTGCGATTCAATGTTTACAATATATATAAATTTTGGAAAAAGGTTATATTGATCTGAGCAAGCGTCGTGTATCTGCCGAGGATGTGGAAAAGTGTACAGAGAGATATGCTAAAGCTAAAGCTGTTAATTCAATTTTAAGACATGTAGCAGAATTGTTACATTATGATAATGATGATCAATTAGAAGAACTATATCAGAAGACAGCCTGGCATTTTGAGGAAAAATATAAGAAACAGAAAGCGTCTGCTTATGATTTTTTTAAGCAATCAGTATTGTAAGAAGAAATCAGCTGATAAAATAGCTGAGTGTGGTGAATATATAAATATATTTATGAATATAAATAATTTTTAGGGATTCTTCTATTTTGGCGGAATGTGGCCTTGATGAGCACACGAAAGAAGTATTGTTAAATAATATCAAACGGAAACTCACCTCACAAGCAGTCAAAATTAGAGCAGATGTGGAAGTAGCGTGTTACGGCTACGAAGGTATTGATGCTGTAAAGACTGCATTGAAGGCTGGCTTAGCTCTTTCCACTGACGAACTTCCCATAAAAATCAATTTAATCGCTCCTCCTTTGTATGGTACGTCCTATATTATCTTATTTAAAAAAAAAATGACTATGTATGTGTGTGTGTGTGTGTGTATTAAATAATAATACTGTATTTCATTGAATGTTAACTTTCAGTTATGACAACATCGACTCCGGAAAAACAGGATGGATTAAAGGCGTTAAGCGACGCAATCGAAGTTATTCAAAGTAAAATAACGTCACTTGGAGGTGTATTCAATGTTCAAATGGCAGTAAGTTTCCCGAATGACTACGGTTGTCTAATCCTAACGTTTTTACATGCCGCAAGTAAAAATATACATTTATACATTTTTTTCAGCCAAAGGTTGTTACCGCAACGGACGAGGCGGAATTAGCGCGACAGATGGAACGAGCGGAACTTGAAAATGCGGAAGTCGCGGGAGACGATGATGAGGAGGAAGTGGAGGGAATGGAGGGCGATTTCAGCGGCGGCGAAGGAACCGAACAGAACAGCAAAATCGAATTTAACAATAAAGGCGCAGAACATAATGACAAAGAAAGAGATCTGTCTGAGGACGAAAATTGAATACATATACATATATATTCGAATAATAAAGTACACATTTGATAAACTGACAGATATTTGCATGTGTTTTTTTATTACAGCTAAACTCTAATAAAGTATTCTACTTTATGCTTCGTTGAACATAGCGCGGTTCTTCAATAAATATGGAAATAAAAGCTGTAAAAATTTATCCACTGTAATTTATACAAAAATGAAGTTTTTTACTGAATTGATGTACAATAAATGATCTAAAGACAGCTGTTTTTAATTCTGATAAATTACTCATTATCCATTTAAAAGTAGCATATATTTAATACCTAGAAAAATAATTTTTTTGCAAATCATAAAAAGAGAGGACTGCGCTTATTAACATAAAAACATTATGTTGCATTAAGCTTTATTGCTTTTAGTTATGTGTGATATATAAAAGATGCGTTTATAGGTCCAATTTTTTTTATATTTTTATTAAAACTTTGTATACAGTTTTAATGACACTGTTTATTCATTAGCAATCGTCACTTCCACCTCTACACCAGGCTCGATAGAGATACTAGTGATTTGTTTCACAATCTCTGATGGCGAATACAAATCAATAACTCTCTTGTGAATTCGCATCTGGAAACGATCCCATGTCTTCGAACCCTCACCGCAAGGTGTTTTGCGAGTTGTTATTCTCAAAATCTTTGTTGGCATGCGAACAGGTCCCTTGACCTTCAATTTCTGCTTCTTGGCCCCATTGATTAATTCCGCACATACTAAAAAAAGAACAATACCGAGTTATTTACTGCATTAAGCTTGTATTCAAAATTATACACTGATTTATTCATTTGTTTCCAAAATTTTAATGTCAATTAACAAAATAAATAATTGCATTTATCAAGCTTATATTTACCTTTTTCGAGGGAACGAACATTGCGCGATGTGAGGGTGATTCTAATGCGATGAATGGGAGTGACTTCCTGCCCTGGTTTTTCAGGATTATCTACCTTGGTTGTTGCCTAGGAAATAGAAACGAAAAACTCACATCAATTTTAATATATACAAAATGTATCAATATAACAATCTCGTATTTTTTGTACTGAAAAACACATGCGATATCGTTGTAAGCGATTATTTGAACTTTAAGAGCTGTCCTAGCTTCGGTGATACACCTAACCTAATTCAATATTCGATGTGATTTCTAGAAGTTAAATATACTATCACTATGGCAGATTTCATTGTCTAAATACTAATCAGTGTCACATTAATCGCATACCATGATGGAATTCTCGTACCGGTCGAGATAACCAATTTGTATTGAGTAAAACTGATCAGCGCTGAACCAGTACGTTAATACGTTTCACGTGTCGAACACAAGGGAAGTGTGACTTCCGGTTGGCTTCACTTTTAGGAAGTCTTTACACTCAGATGTACTTTGGTGCACTCGTCTTACAAATCCATCAAATTGTTTGATTGACCAATCGGGATGAAGAAATCTTTGCTTCCTTCGTTTTTGCTTGGTCAATCAAACAACTCGAAGCATTTGAAATCAATTTAAATTTTAATTTCATGAGAGATTCTGTGGTTACTTGTAATTAAAATGTTGTCAAATATGTAAAAAGAAAAAAAAACACTGATTATTAATATCGTTAAGAAAGAAAGATTCTATTAAATGTAACGCGTTGTAACTAACAATTAAATTTTATTTGATCGATATTTTAACATCAGAAGAAAACAATGAATAATTTTCATCTTGTAGTAAACAAAGATAAACTTTATTTTTCATTTAGATTTAATGTTAGATTCATTAATTCCATTTAAGTTGGATAATTAATCAATCCAAATTATTATTAAGATTAATAACTAATTTGCCTGTGTAGTATTTAAAATTTACTTAATAGTGAACTTATTCACATATTAATAAGTATATATATTGCAAAATCACCAAACTGCGTGCCAGCCAGCTTTTATATTATGTTAATACCTATCTTAGCACAATCAATCACTTTATGGAGGTTAACTATCGACCAAACGATATTGCAAAATTCAGTTTGTAGAAAGTCAAAAAAGTCCATAACCTATCACTTATAACATAACCTTAGTTTACTACGAAGAAATGTGCGTTGCATGCAGATATATAATGTAAACGCACACGAAAAAAGAATATATATATATAGTTTGACAATTAATTTAAATAAGTGATAGTTGATGCAATATTGATATGACGAACAATGTTAGTGATCAATGAGCTTTGTGTTGCAAGATGACAATTATTGTACGTGTGTTGTGTTAATAATTTTTGCAATTGTATTTGTTTTATTTGATTTAATTACGTTGAAAAGTATTCGTAGAAAAATACATATTATTTGTACGCACAAGAATAGTGCAATTTATAATAGTGTATATCTTTGACTATAAAACCTGATAAAATGAGTCTCGCTATGATTCATAGGCTTGTGTTATCAAGCTGCAGAAGTAAAATTAATATTGATGCATACTGGAAGATTGTACCAAGTTTAAGAACTTTGCAAAAAAAGTCAGCGATGGTACAGACAGAGTTTCCTACATATGTCATGTCCATAATTCACAAGAGATTTTTTCACAATTCTGCAATTTTACAACTGCAAAAAAATAAATTAAAAGAAAATGGAACTGATGTCATAGAAAATATATCCACATTACAAATAAAAAAGAGACCAACTAGAAGAAATAAGGTTGTAATAAGCGATGACAAGGTTCCAAAACCTGACGTGAGTTTATTTCAGTGTCAAGAAATTAGAATACTGTCTTGCAAATCTGTAATAATGTATGCATGTGTATGTAAAACAGAAAACATATATATATGTATAAAGAAGATTTCTCTTTATTAGGCATGGAATGTAAAAGCTTTAGCCACAGCAGAAGAGTATAATTTGGAAGCTTTAGCTTATGGCCTGCTGGATCAACAGCTTTATATTCCCAATAAAATATCTACGTCCACAAATTGTAAGTATTTTTAACAAAATTTCTCGATATGTTACGCGTTTTTGCGAAATAATATTGATGCTGTGCAATCGATTGCGAAATTACACGAAATCTTGCCATCCGTTTTTACGTGTCACCGAGTATATCTTAAGAATGCTGATTGGTCCATTCATTTTAATCATCAGCTGTTTACACTTATTCATTGGCACATATAAGGAGGAGACGATCGGTCAAAACCGTCAGTTGCTGTAAACTGCCGGTTAGTAATTGAGTGATATGTAATTGTTTTTACATATAGGAATCATTCATATTAATCATTGTTTACATTGATAACCTACGAATGTCACAGTTATTCTTCAAGATCGATCAACGCATCTGATATCGTCTCTGTAGAGAAATAATTACACGCGAGGTTAATCACAAAGTAAAGTATTATAATATATGTAAGTGATAATCAAGTACAGTGAAGTGATTGTTATAATTTTTGTTACTTTGTGTTACACTGAATACTCACATTTTTGTGTGAAAGAACACCTAACTTGTACATAAATACAATATGAGTATTTTGAATTTATCTATCGATATAAAAACAAAGTTTGTATTTGTATGTTATCTTCCATGAGGATATTTTATCTGAATCAACTCTGACATTTTTTAATTGGAAATATAAAAATAAAATATAAAATAATAAGAGCACAGTTTATACCTGAAAGTTTGAAGACTAATCAAAGCAATTGAAGATTAATCAAACAAAAAGATTTAGCTTGATAAAATGCATGGAGACAAGCAAGCAATCATGAAATTGCCTATCTCGCTAGATGTTTCAAAAAACGAATTAGAAGACGTGATAGAGAAAGCAAAGGATTGGGCCCTCATGAATGGGATGTGTTTGAGATCGAAAATGAATTTCAACAGAGATGTTTTGCAATTTGCACCATTTGCACTTTTTCCATCACCATTTCCACGAGAAGAGTTCCAAAATGCTTGTGACATTCAGATTACTTTAAACATGCTCATACACAGAGTAGCTCATGATTATGACTTTTTGAAAGAGACTTTGGAAGAAACTATAAAGGTTGATGATTTTACCAGAAACTTATTTGACATTTATGAGATTATTCGTGAAGAAGGAGCTGCTCAGAAAGTATCCCTTGGTATATTGCGCTCAGATCTAATGTTAGATACAAGTTGTCCCAAGAAAGACACCAAGAAACTTAAGCCTCATTGCTGTTGGAAACAGGTTGAGATAAATACAATTGCTTCAGGATTTGGTTGGCTAGGACCTGTATCTACGCAGTTACATAAGTTTGTCTTGCAAGAACTTGGGTATACGGCCGAATTGAACAATCTTCCTGAAAATAATGCGCTACAAACACTATGTTCGGGCATGATAGAAGCATGGAACTTATATGGCAATCCACAGTATGTTTATAAATTTCTATAAATTAATTTTTAAAATTTATTACTACTTGTCCAATCTTCTGTTCTCTTTTTGTCCATTTATCGTCCATTTTATCCAATTATAGATCTTTTAATTTTATTTTTTTATTTTTATTCCACTAAAATTTTTTCATGTATTTAAAGATGTGAAATTATTTTCAGAGCAGTCATTTTATTTGTTATTGAAGATGTTACATATAATATCTGTGATCAGCGTTTCCACGAGTTTGAAATACGAAAACAGAATCCAAATGTAAAAGTGATTCGGAGAAATTTGACGCAATTAGCGGCCACTGCGAAATTGGGCACCAATATGGAGTTAATAGTGAATAATTATATTGTGTCTGTAGTCTACTACAGATGCGGCTATGAGCCCGGTCAATATCACACTAAAAAAGAATGGAACGCGAGATTGCTGATTGAGAGATCATTGGCAATTAAATGTCCAAGCATTCAATATCACTTGGCTGGTACCAAGAAAGTTCAACAAACTCTTGCAAAGCCTGGCATGGTCGCACGTTTCTTAAAGGACGAAAACATAGTGACGAAAGTTAAAGAAATATTTACTGGTATATAATTGCTCTCTTATATATATTTATATATAAATGTAAAATTCTGTTCTTTAAGCTCTAAGCTGCAGAAAGATGTTGCGATTGTTCTAGATTGATAATAATAATAATAGAACATATATTTATTATCAACTGCATATAAGTTGTAAATTATACGAGTATACGATTTTTTAATTTCAGGACTATATCCGCTGGACTTTGACGAACATGGGAATGTTGCTATAGAAATGGGAATCTCGGATCCCCAGCGTTTCGTGTTGAAACCGCAGAGAGAAGGCGGTTGCAACAATTTGTATGGGACGGATATCAAAGACTTTTTAGAATCTGTTAAATCTGAGCAGACTCGAGTAGCATGGATTCTCATGGATCGGATTTATCCGCCGGTGCATAAAAACTACGTTGTGAAACCTGGAACTAACGTGGATCTAGATACGAAAGAGTTTGTCTCGGAATTAGGCATATTCGGTGTTATTATCGGGGATGATAAAAATATTATTGTCAATAAACAGGGTGGTCATATGTTAAGAACGAAATTAGCTATCGATAACGAAGGCGGTGTGGCGACCGGCTTAGGTGCTTGCGACAGTCCGTTTTTAATTGATTAAAATATAATATAGATAACATGTGAAAAGCGCAAATATATTGCGTGTAAATTACATTATATATTATGCAGCTATGTTGCAATATCATTCCTTCTCATTGCCTGCCACAAGAAGAGCTTGATATTTATATGAATTTATATTTTGTATAAACATTTATATATATTTAGATTACAAATTAATAAATTAGAATATTCCTATAAATTTACCGCGATTTCTTTATTATAACAAACTTCTTAATTATTAGATATTCTACCGTTTCGTTTCAATTCACTTGTTTTATTCTATATTATCTCTTGATAAGCGCTGACCTTCGAAAGCACGTGTATTTGCAGTATTTTTTTTTTAATCGGCAGTCTGTTGACAGCCGATGTCTTTCACCGATACACACATACATTTGCAAATGTAATTCATCATTCTTATCTTTTTGGCTGTCGCTATTTAGGATCTATATACATACGAAAATTTTTCTTTCATTTATGTATGGGACAAAAAATATGAACAACACATCTTTATCTGAAATCACCTTTCCTATTTCGTCATAAAATCAGTCTGAATCTCAATGTCATCAGTGATCATCAGTTATACTACCAAGTTACGGAAAATTCAGAAAACAATATACATATATTGTGAAATCAAATGCATTTATTTACAAATTTTTTATTTTATCTATAAAATAACTGAAATTTTTTCCAGTCCATGGAATTAATTAAAATTCAATTTATATTGTGTACTTCGTTTTTTTTTTTACAGCCTTGCCCGACGTTGTACACGCGGTAGCAAAGTATGAAGTAGGACACGAACCACGAGAGATCTTTTTCTTCCGAGAGGGTAGTATTGTTATGTGGAATATTTCCGATCTCGAGTGTGGCAACCTATTGCAGTTTTTGAGAAATTACGAGCAGAATCGTTACATGAAAGAGCTGATTCATACCGAAAGCGAATTGATGCATTACACTTATGCCGATTCAGGGTATTTCTACTTTCTCTTTTTATTAATTGCTTTCGCACACATTATTCGTAGCTCCATGTGTGAAATTAAATATAAAGAGCAAATTATTATAATGTATATAATAATAATTATAGTATTATTATTATTTATAAATTTATTATTATTACATGAATTATTATTATATATAATTAAATAATTATTATTATTAAATTATTATTTAGTAATTCACGAAACCTTCTTCCTAATAGGAAAAAGAGCCACCTGAAGGACGGCGACATTGTCTTGGCACGAGAAACTGGAAACGTAGACAAGTTGGACAAGTATACATTCTCTAATGCCATGGCGCAATCTGTCAAATTAGGCATATGGGAGGCATCGTTGAATCGTTATGTCGATTCAATCGAATTCGTCACGGAGGATCTGAAAGTCGGAAAAAAGCTTCAGATGACGCAGCAGGAGGTGTTGAGGAAACAGGGCGAACTGTTCGCTCTCAGACACCGAATTAATCTGAGCTCGGATCTGTTAGATACACCTGATTTCTACTGGGAACGAGATGACCTGGAAAATTTGTATCAACAAATCTGCGGATACTTTAGCATCGCAAAACGTACGAGAGTGAGTGTTATTTAAGAAGTATATTATCTTTATCTTGATTATTAATTTCTCTATCATTTCTGATCTTATATTCTTATATCTTATATTTCTGATTACTTTATTTCTGAACTTCATATTTAATAAACTAATTTTATATTATAAAATATTTTATTTTCTATACAATATGTTCTTTTTTTTGATAATATATATCTTTTACACAGGTGATGAATGAGAGATTAAATCATTGTGTGGAACTGGTGAGCATTTTATCGTCGCACTTGAGTGACCGTCATCACGTTCGTTTGGAGTGGATGATTATCATTCTTATCATGGTGGAAGTCGCTTTTGAAGTTTTGCATTACATCGATCGATATCTCGTAAAATAGCAACCTAATGCAACGACAGATAGTCGGCACTTACGCTTTATACAAAAGCCAAGTAATGTAGGTGTACTTCAGCATTTATTATTTCGTTAATACATATTACGGACATATTATAAACTGAAAGTAGTGCTCTTTTACAACTCGCATTTTATAATATCAATCTATCGTTCCTATATATTTTACAAGAACATTAAACTTCCTTTTTTAACCTTCCTTTTTTCCGTGGAAAGTTTATACAACACTTTTATAACATTTTAATAGCAATATGAAATTTTTTTTAATTATTTACATAGCATTAATTTATGTAACCATATAGTCGTCCGAAAGCACAAGTTCGGCTATTTTCGGTGGAATCACGAATTTCTCGGGATTCTGTTCGAGCATGCAAGCTAGCAAACGCGGAACGGAGAGAACGGTACCGGATATCACCGCAGGAAAGTTCCTGCCCTTTGGCGTTTGATAGGCGATCAGTAATCTCTTGCTGAAATAATTACCGTACGCAGACACGTGACCGATCTCGATATATTGATTTGCGAACGGTGACCACATCTCGAAGGACACGCGCAGGCCCTCGCAAGGCTGTAGCTCGGATGCGGATCGCATAACGACGCGATAATGAACGCACAGATCATCGTACAATCTGCACACGTCCTCCAGGAGTTCATTGAACTGAATTTCGTACTCCTCGCTTTTCGCGTCCTTCACCATGACGAAAGCGTGCGCCACGGATGCCTGGCACGCCGTGAATAAACCGCACGCGTGCGTATCACGCGGCAATGGCATGTACTGTCTGCCGGTGGCAAAGTACTTGAGTGGGAAATGATTGGGATTTATCAACTGCTTCGTATGCATCATCAGAAAGGAGACCAAGCTCGCGCCGCCAACCAGATGCATGCGGTTCGGCGAACCCCTCTCGACCTCGTTATGATTCTCTATTATGAAGGTAGCCGTGGGATCCTCGTGATTCAAGCCGGAAGCTTCCACTACGAGGCTACGACTGAAATCGGTGCCAACTATCTTGACCATATCCTTCTCGCCGAAAACTCGGCCTGCGTGCGCCAGCACAGCGAGCTCGAACAAGGCCGCGTCGTTGCATAAATAATAATACATAGGATTCTTGTATTCCAACAGCTCTAGACTTGTCCCGATGTCGATGTGACTCCTCCTGTTTTCCTCGAACAATTCGGGCGCGCTGCCGACGCTCTTCAGCACTACCGATTCATCGACGGGCGTCCTCGGATCCAACTCGTTTGGCAATTTCAAGATTCTCTCTATCACATCTTCGTCCAGATCCCAGATTGCTTCTTTTATCGTCTTCAAGTCTTGCCGTATAATATTGAGCTGTGTACGCAATTTGAGCACCTCTTGCTCCTGCTCAGCAGTACGATCGGCACTTTCCATTATACTTCTCACGCGACCCGCGAGTTCCGAGTTGTTGTCTTCTAAAGCGCATCTGTCCGCGACCATCTTTAGATAGAAATCCCACGCATTCTTCAATTGAACGACGTCCACATTCATCCCGCGTAGCACCAACTCCTTCTGCAGCTTGTCCACATTGGCGAATCTCTCGTCGCAATCCAGGTACGGTGATAAAAATGCAAATGCTTTATAAGCTTTATTGCCGGAAATATATAGTGCAGAACTGTAATCTCTCTTGAAATTCGTCGAAAAGAAAGTCTTACGACGAACGTCACGCATTAGAATTCTACACGTTCGCTGTAAAGCGTGCGTGAATTTATACAGATTATTAATCATTGCGTTTCAATCTTTCTAAATAATGAAGATATAACTGAGTGATAAATTAACTTTATTTATCTACTTCCATCGCTACAGTTTTTGGCGCAACATCTGCATTTTTATTAAAATCTTCCCGCGTTACAGTTTCGATCTTCCGTTTTTGCGGTGCAATATAGTTTCCCTTGCAGGCTGCTCTTTCCGATTCTTCGATGCTATATGGTTCTAACTCGAGTGCCTTCAGTCGCCGTTTATGCACTTTGGTGGTGAAATGAGAGTGCAGAGCAGTTTCGTTTATAAAATACCTCCTAGAATCAAACAATAAGATTTTTCTTAACTCGAATAGTTTTAACAAAATATTGTTCAATATATTTCATTAAAATATTGCATTACGGTTAGTAATAAATGTTAGCAACAATTATGCTTTTATAATATCATGTTATTTCGGTAGGCAATATATTGTAAACAGTACAGTATTAATTTACACGTGAAATTTACGTTGAAATTTAATACATACCATACAATGCATTTCAAATGCAATATGATATTTTAAAAAGCTACGTTATATTTTGCAATATTTTTCAGAGATTATTTAAAAAAAAGAACGTAATTTTGCGCAAAGTTTGTAGTTGAGATTTTCTAGATGACAATTTAAAGGATGGCTCAATCTTATATAATTATTTCGATGTGAAAAGTTAGACTAGGTTATGTCACAGTATTGCAATATCGGACTTACGCGCAATGCATGCAATAATGTTGCGCCGCTCCGGGTTTATCGAAGTCCACTTTCTGATTTAACAGTTTCTCCGCGTTTCCCTTCAGATCCTCATCGATCTAAACTCAGAGATATATACATGTCATTCGCGAATCTAAAACGCACAGCACTACGCCATCCACGTGGCGTAAGGAGGTTAGGTTAAACTCGACATACCTCGTCCAGATCCTTCGTTCTTCGTTTCGTTCTCCAACCTTTCTTCAAATGCGTGTCACCTCTGTGATACTTTTTACGTTTATACGGCATCTTTAAATTTCTCCTTCAAACAAATGTCTCTCGAAAATTAAAACTCTTGGGATTCGCGTTAACCCCATCGATCGCGTACACGCGAGAAATTTATAAATATGTATCCCTAAAGACGCTTCAACTTTCGTAATGAAGTGCTTTTTTTCTCACAAGAGCGATAAGTCTGTATATCCTTAATAAAGATATATCAATAAAACTACTGGCGTTTACGTTGAAATAAGAAAGGAGGCGAGAGAGCGATTTTCGATCGTAATAAATTTTCTCTGACGAAAAATCTCGAAACGCGCGAGATCGCGCATTCAAATCGGGCCGCCTTTCGCGCCTTTATCCCGCTAGTTGCGAGCTGCCGCCAACAGATGGCGCCGTCGTGCCGCGAGGCAAGTCGCGCCTCTGACGGCCGCCGGACGCACTAATTCAAACCGTACGGTTCGGCGCGAGCTAGAGGGAGGGTGGGAGAGTGAGAGAAAGAGAGGGGGGGCACCCATCCATTTTGAAAGTAAAAATACTGTGCGATCCAGGATTTTCGTCGGACGGCCGTACGCCGCGAAGGTAAAAAAGCCGTGGGACGCGCCGCGTATCGGGTCGGGTGCTCGCCTCTACGTCGCGCGTAAAATGACGTAGAGCGTCGCGTCGGGCGTCAGCGCGCGCGCCTGCCTTGCTTGCCTGCCGACGTGTGTGGCGAGTGGCGAGCGAGAGAAGCGGAAACGGTGCGCGGCGTAACGTCGCGCGGCGCAGCGTCGTAGCGATCGGGGAAATTGGCCGCGGTGGCTTCGCCAATGGATGCCAGGCAGCACGGGACGCCGCCATTTTGATATACGGGCGCACGTCAAGCGCTTCGCCTCTCTCGCAAAGTGGAAACGCGAGTCCTCGCTCTCCGCCGGTCTGCCCCGTATAGGACACGCGCGCGGAGCCGAATTCGGGCGAGAGCTAGCCGGGGCCTGGCACATCGCGAGGTAGACCGATGCGTGGTGCGTGGCGCAACGGATCCCGTGAGTTTCGTTGACAAGTGACAGGTGAATCGATCGGGGCCTACGAGAGAAAGAGAGAGAGAAAGAGAAAGAGAGAGAGAGAGAGAGGAAGGCTTTTCGCTGTTCATCGCGTTTGTTGCGTGCTGAAAGCGGAGCGGAGCGGAGCCAGTACTGTGTCGTGCTGTGCCGTGGCGTACTGTGTTGGGTACTGTAGTAGTACCCGTGTCGTTAAACGCGCCTCCCGCGTAAGCGCGAGTATACGACGATCGTTGGTTCCGTTGCGACTATCTCTCGGGTGGCGCGTTCGGATTTTTTCCTTGCACGCGGCGCGAGGGGACCTCGCTCGAGCGCCCGTGAGAGCGTTATACGCCGTATTACGCGGCGAGCAGGGGGCGATCCGGGGGCGGCGGTACGGCAGGAAAGAGCCGCCGCCGCCGTGGTCGTCGTCGTCGTCGTCGTCGTCGTCGTCGTCGTCGCCGCCGCCGTCTCGTTTCGCGCGCGCGAGCGAGAGAGCGAGTGAACGCGCGCGCGGACGACGGATAAGGGAGAGAGAGAGAGAGACAGAGAAGAAAGAGTGCGAAAGAAAAGAGGAGAGAAGGAAGAGCGTACGAAGGAGGAGAGAAAAAGAAGAGGGGTGGGAGAAAGAGCGAGACGGAGAATAACGAAGAGGCCACCGGCCGACTTCGGACTCGCAGGACAAGACGACCCGATGTCGGGTGCGGGTCGCGACCCCGTGTCGACCCGCGGTCGTCCTCCTCGCGCATCATCGTCGCGCGCCGCGACAGTAGAAGCAACGTCGACGACGACGACGACGAAGACGAAGACAAGGACAACGGTAGCAGCAGCAGCAGCAGGACGCTCCTCGCGTAAATGTGCCCCCGTGCGCGCCCATGTGCTGCACCTCCTTCTACTTCTCTGCCCGCTGCCCCTGCGTGCCCTGTAATAAACCCGGAGCACAACACCGTCATCCCGATTAGCACGCCCGCGCGCACCTGTACCCGCGAACATGGCCAAGATCCTCAACAAGGACCCCGTCACGTACGAGAAGGAGAGGGAGAACTTCCTGAAGGACCTCCGACACTTCCACGAGACTCGAGGGTAAGCTGTAAATATAAATGCATGCTTTCTCTCTCTCTCTTTTTATATTTCTCCTCCTCCGCGTTACTGTATTCCGATCCGATCCTGCTTTCCCGAACGTGTCGTGTTTCCTCCGTGACGAAAGATCGTCTCCCGCGTCTACGCTTATCTCGAACTTAGATCGCTCGCGCCCCTCCCCTCCCCTCCCCTCCCCTCCCCCTCCCCCTCGCGATTCGTGAAGTTGCTCTCGAACGATCGACGGTCAGAAGTTGCCGCGACACGCGAGGGAATGATCGAGTTGCGGGAGCGCGCGAGTTGAGGTTATGTCGTACCGATTTCTATACTCGTCGAGTTCCAAGACAATGGTTCTCTCTCTCTCGTCTTTCCTTTACTAAACGTTCATGCTTTCTCCGCGTGACCATTTTACGTGCGCGAAAACGTCGAAGTTTTTTGACACACACATACACACATATGTATATGTATATATATTTTATAGCGTCGGTGCTCCCGATACGTTGCCCGACGATGTAACATAAATGCATTACTTTGTCAATGAGCGTTCTCTGTGTCGTGCGATAAAATTTAGTCCTGTATTTTGCATCGCGATTATGCAAATTGTGATTTGTTCCTACGTGCGTGCGACGTGAAAATGGAAATGATGTGTATTAGATACAGTAGGGTCTCGCAAAGTGTGCGTTGAAATTTCGAAACTCGTCATTCAGGTATAGACGCCATTTTTTCAACGAAACTTTCGAAGTTGTCGATTAAATTCCAAATTGTGTGATTCTGCGAGTGTAAAGTAAATTATATACATTTGTCACTTTTCTGCATTATAATATGTATATATATTTATTTGTTAATTATTCTAGCAAGAAATCAAATATATTTTTGGCTCCCAATTATAGAACTTGCATATATATTTTATATATGTATATGCAAGTTCTATTATATATATGTACATTCTATAATTGAGAGCCGAAAATATATTTGATTTATTGCTAGATTAATTAACTTAAACGACTATTCTGCGCATGTGTATAAAAATTCCATTGAAAAATGTCGCAAGTTTGTACAATTGTTTATCTCTTGGCATTATCTTTTTACAGAATCATACATCTTAAAAAAGGAAAAATTATTTTTTTAATTATTTGTGCTTGGAGAAAGAGGAGAGAGAGAGAGAGAGAGAGAGAGAGAGAGAGAGAGAGAGAGAGAGAGAGAGAGAGAGAGAGAGAGAGAGAGAGAGAGAGAGAGAGAGAGAAATATCTTCAATATCTTGTTTTTTATTTCAGGACGCTCTTCAAGAAGTCTCCGAAGATCAATGGGAAGGATATAGATCTGTATTTGCTGTATGTTGTGGTGACTGCTCATGGAGGATGGATTAAGGTGAGTTTTTTATCAAACTGAAATATTTTTAATTAGATATGTCGTGAAAGCACACAATTAGCTCGCGCGCTTAATTATGTTAAAAAAATACCGTATGCGTATATATCTGCGGATTAATATTGGCAATGTTTTTAATATCCAGTTGGAAAGTATTGCTTAATGAGGTACAATATAAAAGCATCGCGGCATCGCAGGACAACGAAAATATAATTTCGTTTTATAGCATGCAGCCCCAGACATAACGCAGTTTATGATTAACAATTACGGAATGCGGTGGTATTCCGTCGATAAATAATTGTTTGTAAAATTAGCGTAGCTGCTCGTCTCGTTTTGTTTAACGTCATTACAACAGGGTCGTGGATCGGGGGGGGGGGGGGGAGACGAACGCGAAATGAATTCTCGTTTTTAATTAGCATCCGGTCGCGATCGATTTCACTAAAACTAAGTCGGCAGTTACGTAAAAACCGGGCAGCAAATGCCCGAGGATAATTCGAGAATACTGCGAAAGATAGAAATTGTTGACTTTTTTTATATTTTCTTGTTCTTCTATTCTTTCACGTTATATTAATTATATATTTCGTGCAAATTTAGCGGATTTTACACACACACACACACATGTATATGTATATATATATATATATATATATATATATATGTATGTATGTATGTATGTATTATGTATAAAACCGTGAAAAATATATTTCATGCATTGCGACTTAAAATGTGTACACACACATATTTTGATTAACAATGCGTTTAACAATGCGATGTGTTAAACAATGTTTGAAATATATTTTTCACGGTTTTATACGTACATACATACATACATACATATATACATATACACGTGTGTGTGTGTGTGTAAAATCCGTTAAACTTGCACGAATGTATGAATATGCGCAATGTATGAATATATTTCTCACTGTTCGTAAGTATATGTATTGCTGACATATACTATCGATATTTGGCGGAAATTTACAAACACTCGTTAATCGAGTTTCTCCTCGGAAAGATTTAAATTTTTCTCCTTCATAATATGCCACGTCGCAAATATTGTCGATAGATTAGTTTCGCGCTTGCGGATTGTGCTCTAAGAAATTATCGAATCGAACGCAGCAAGTATTTTTACGTCAGGGTTACGCAAATGTGCGTAACCATATGCGATTTACGAAATTCCGATCCTTTCTTTCTCTCTCCCTCTTTCGGTGCAATAGTAACCATTATTAGTACGACTAACTATAACTTGCGAGAATTTGGCATCGGCGATCAGATAGCGGGCTCGATGGCCCAGATTCCGCGAGAGAGGAGATCTCTTATGGCGAGATCTCTAACTCCTTCTCGGTGATAATCGCACGTTCACGTCGAGATTAAAACGCTCGCTTTCACCTATTGCGCGTTTAGTGCGACAAATCGTGTAATCGTGGGACTAGAATAACCCGAGTATAACAAATGAATACAGATTACGAAGTAAAGTTACGATACAAAGGTCAAAAATAACGCTTTCATTCCAAGAAAATAAAGTACAAGAAAGAAATATATTCCTTCATGGAATTATATCCGCGTCCCGTTCGTTCTCTCCTCAATTTGACAATTTTGTCCCTTTTTTTTATCCGAGCTTTGTGTCTTGAAAAATTTTTTTCTTCTTCAATCTCTGTGTGTGACCGCGGTGTATACCTTTATTTAATATATTTATAATATAATTATATATATATATATATATATATATATGTATAGTATAATTTATAGTATAGTGTAGTATATATAGGATATATAGTATAGTATAGTATATATATTTATATTATAATTATATTTCGCTTCATGGAATTATATCCGTGCCGCTCGTTCTCTTCTCAACTTAACAATTGACTGTATACGTATACCTAATTTTATTTCACGTATGCGAAAAATGCGAGCTACGCGTACGTATCGTAACTGAGAAAACTGTGTGTGGCTGACCGTGTATACGCGTCCGTCGCGAGTGATTTGAAAGTGGATATCTCTGTTTGATAACGCGCATGGTAACCGCCTTCTCGACTGCGTTCCGCCGCATTAATTTTCCCGGTGACACACACGCGTTTGCGTTCCGCGAACACCGCACCATTGTCGTGTCTTTTTCTTTACGAGCTTACTTGTTAGCCGCACGAATAAACGAAAGTCGATACGCGCGCGAGCGCGCACGCGAGACACTCGGCGCGATTTCGCCGCGATGTTTACGACCGATTGATTATCTTGTAGTCGTCGTCGTCTCTCCAGGCCGGATCCGGGGCTCTCGTAATGACGCGAGACGACGTCGGCGGTTCTGCGTTCTTTCGGCGTGCGTGAAACCGCATTGGCGATAAGCGACCACCACGCGTGTTTATACCAGTGGTTGTCACGCTTTCATATTTCTCCCGTCGAGACCGCTCGCTCCATTCCGGATTCCTATCCGGAGGCTGGCTATTCCGGATTTTATTCGTTCGGTCCGTTTTGTCGCTTTCCGAGATATCGAAAGGATTTCGACGGCCTTTATAAACGACACAGTCGGAATGATTAGATTAGGGCGAACACAAATTGTACGAATTCGTGTACGGACTGTCCTTTAAAATCGTCGCGCGACGAATGCGTTATCAGCTGGAAGTGTGTACTCGCCGCTCGCGATGACATAACTCGCATGTCGAGCCTTCTCGCACCTTCCCCTCCCTTTTCTCACGCGTCTGCTCTCTTCAATCTTCGGCGCGAGCTTCTCCGGGAAAAGAAGGTAGTGATCAAAAAACGACGGTATACGAGGATTAGAAAGAGAAAGTGAGATGATGAAGGGCGGAGGGGAGAGAAAAACCTGATCTGAAAGCGTCATTGACGCACATGGTCATCGAGAGTTGGTAATCCTGCGATTGCCAATTGTACTATAATATGGTTCTCCTTATCACGCGTAATGAGCTTGACATTTCAAGTATAATCGATTTGGCGTTCCTTGATTATCGAATTTCGATGGTATTATCGGATACCCCCGACTCCATCCGAAATATACGGATTACTAATTGTATAGCACATTCATATTCGAGACTACTGTAAGGATTGGTCTGAGAGAAAGAGAGAGAGAAAGATTCGAAAACGATCGCCAATCTTGCAACGATGTTGTTCGAACGCATAGAAAACGTTAGAACAACGCGCGGACGCGACGTGAGGTCAAGGTCGCTTGTGAGGTACCACTCTAAGTGAGAGAGAAAGATCATGAGGCGAAGCTGTAGCGAAAGAGAGAGAGAAAGCGAAAGCGCGGAAAGGAGGGAGGAACGGACAAGGCAGAAACGAGGGGGGAAAGAGAATATCATGAAAGGTGGAGGACAAGCAGTACGAACAGGAGAAGGAAGAGGAAGAGGAGGTGATGGTGATGGTGGTGGTGGATGGTGGAGGTGGTGCGAAGGCTTCCTCTCAACAAGTGTGATCGAGCCCGAAGCTCGTCACTAGACTACATATATAACCTGCGAGCGATCCGGTCGCGATCAGAATGCTTGCGGAACGCGGTTCATTTTAAGTGTAACGATGGGTATTCGCTATATTTTTTAGATTTTTTTAAGATTCTTAGACGCTTTAAAAAAATTCATGTTTGTGCGAAAGTAAACCCGCGTAAATTAAAATTGTAAAAAAAAACTTGTCGTATGACAGTTATCCTGAAAACATATGTTTGCGGGAATTCTTTGACAAAAGTGTACTGTGCGAGAAACTATTTTGCGTGAATGGATGTGACTTGAAAAAAAAAGTAGCTACGAATACGCAATATGAATCTCGCGATAATCTATTGATCAGGGAACGCGATTTATATTTGTTACTCTTAATCCTTCTGTCAATCAACGGGTGTCCAAAGCAACTTTAAATTGTTAAAAATGTGTCGGAACTTTTCTCCGCTCGAAACAAAATACAAAGAGCCTTTGTATTCGGAAATCTTCTAAAATATTACGGGAAAGAATATTCGATGCTGCTATAAAAAAAAAATTGTCGCGGTGCAATGTGTCCAAAACACGCGATTGAGTTGAATAAAGACAATCAGACGCGCGCGCGCGCGCACACACATAACGATGATTATAATAAAATTCTTCGTGTGGAGGGGAGGAGCTGGTTTATACTCTGAGCGCATTTACCTACAGGACATTGACGACGAGACACGTGTTTGGCGCCGAAAGTTGTTCCCTTTGTACAGGGAGACTCGGTCTTACATTCGGAACATCGGGTTCACCGGGAGCGACGTATTGCGTTACCGGCGAAATTATTGTCCGAGACGTGTTCCGCGACGGTTCGACTCGACACGACAAAATCTCCGCCGATTTGGTCGGCCGTCTTCCGCAGAAGCACCGCACTTTGCGGAAAGTTTAGCAAGCCCGGAGAGAAAATGAGAGAGAGAGAGGGGGGGGGGGGAGGGAAAAGCTTTGCGGATTCTCTAAAGCTGCTTTTGTCTACGCCGTCTGCCTCGCCAGCGGAAGCGACCGCGCCGAGCTGTAATTAGTGTTTTACTCTTACAGACGGTAGTCTGTACGAAACGCGACCGGGATTAGTAGTAGTATATAAAAATGGCTTCGGATGATTTTCGCGTTTTGGAGAACCTCTTGGAATCAGAGCTCTACGCCCAACGGCTTTCCGTGATCGAATTAAATAGAGATAGCGAGCTCTCGAGCGACGAAAATAATCCGTTTCTTATGCGGCAATTTTACATAATCTCATTTTGCAAAAAAACTTTATCTTTAGTATTAATTCTGCGAGGTGTATAAGTATGTTTAATAATGGAAATACTTATTATACTCGCAGTGTGTTCCGCTTAATTTCGAAATTATCTAGATGAAGATGAGCTAAAATATATATGTAAATGTATCTAAAAAAAATGAAGATGATCCTGAGTTTATCTAGGTAAAAGATCAGATTATAAAATGTCTCGTATAGATAACGCTTTTAAAAAGAGCAATTTAAGATATTAAAACAAGAATCTTTTTAAATGTGTCATTCGATAAACGATTTCTATTTAATACGTATATTTGTCGTCCGCAATTAAAAAAGTGTTTATTTAAAATAAAGATGGACATAATATATACTTTGCTAATCTAAATAAAAATAGTATAAAACAATTATTTCATCTAGATGATTGTCTAGATAAGACAAAACACTAATTGCTCGGGAAAAATATGTATACACATTTTATAAGGAATTTTTTTAAAAACTTTTACAAGTTTCACACACATATATCTTAATTTTTCTAAAATATTTCTCGATTTCAACTGATCAAACTGATCTTCAGGAAATAGAAAAACATGACTAATCAGCGTTGAGACAGAGAGCTTCTCCTAGTAGAGTATATTTTAACTCCTAGAAGAGTACGCGGGTCGGGCGTTGTAGAAGCTGTTTTTTTTTTCGCGCTACACGTGTGTTAGAGTTCGAAAACATCTCTCGCATAAACGTCTCTTTCTTCGCTCTCGGCCAGGAACCAACTTGATTTGTTATTAGAAATGCCTGCGGTCGGCGCGGAGAGACCAGACGCCGTTTGAGAGTAGCAAAAAAAAAAAAAAAAGAGACTTTATCCACGTTGGACGCGTTATCTTAACTCTCGACGGTTCGCGGCTTCGTTTATAGCAAAGCGCGGTCCGGATACGATACGTTTTTATGCATTCAACCCTTCTGTCAATGCATAATATTTCACCCTCTCATCGATGTATGGATACCAACCGCGTGATTTTTTGACACATTGCACCGCGACAATTTCTTTATAACAGCTGTTGGGCATCGAACATTCTTTCCCGTTACATTTTAGGAGGTTTACACGAATACAAAGGATCCTCTCTATTTTGTTTCGGGCGGAGAAAAGTTCCGATACATTTTTAACATTTAATTCTTCTGTCAATGAACGGGTACCCGGGTAACCCAAGGCAACACTAAATGTTACAAAAATGTGTTGTAAAAATGCAGTTGGTACCCGGTTGTAATATTTTAATAATTAAAGGACAATAATTCCGTTTAAAATATATAATAATGCTATTGTTACATAATTATTAATAATTGCCATAAAATTGTAGTACACATTTTTGACATTTAAAGTTGCTTCGGGTACCCGGGTATCCTGTTCATTGACAGAAGGCTTAATTCCGCCGCCGGTTATCGCCGAGCGCACATTTAATGCTGAAATCGCATGCTGTGCCTTTTTCTCGAACGATTCAACGCTTTTTTTTTCCACGCGCGTGAATGATGCGACATTCGGCGTTTGCAACGTGTCGTGTCGAGCAATTTCGTCACCCGCGCTCTCATCGTCGATGTAAGCGTTTTATCTCGGTCTCTGGTTTCAACGTCGTTTGTTAACTGGCGAGGAAGTGAATCCTCGTAATCGCATTATTTACCGTCCTCGTCGTTTCTCAGACGTGTACTGTGTGTTGTTATGAATTATTCACTTGACGTCGATTACGTAAGACTTACTTGCTCGAAATGCAACGGAGTAGATTGGATTATATCGATAATCGAACGTATACGGGACACATTGCCCCGTGGCAAGATTACAATAATACGCTGCCTTTTGCCTCGGAAATAAATTCCTTGGTCTTTGTTGGTCCGCGTTCGTAGCACGCGAAATTTAACACACGAACCGCCGCGGATGTGACACGATAGTAATATAAGCCAATTTTGCCTAGAAGCTGCTTCATAGCTGTTTCTCTAAAGCTATTATCCAAACAGTATAACGATTGCTCAACGTATGGCATTCGCGTTGATGAGCGAGTTAACGGAAGTGATTTACATAAATTACACAGAAGTTTTCAAATCTTCTCGTTCTCAGCCTCGCACATATTTTGCGTTATATAAAATATGATCCGAAATTTCTCTCTCTCCCTCTCTGAAATGTCTAAAAATATCTATCCTCACGCGAAGAACGCGAGCACGGCGAGTGAGCGTGGCGTTAAAAGCTCCCCGAGAGAGCTTACGCCGTCGTCATAAAATTCGTCCTCTCAAAACCGTAAAAAGGGGAGCGGTCGGCTTTCTAACGAGGCGGATGCATTCTAATCCCGGATGTTCGAAAAGCCTCTTCTCGAACCGATCTCTCTACGTCAGCATTCGAAGCTTCGAAGCCGTTCTGCTTCGTCTCGCAATTCGTAATTGCATTCCCCCGGAATTTTGTCGGTACGAAACGGAAGTGTGTCGTCGTCGCGCGACTAACGAACGAATTAATCTCGTTCGCGGGAAGGAGAAGGGCGTCGGGAAAATGAGAGCCACTTAATACGAATCTTTGTTCAAGTGCAACGATAAATTTTTTGAGTTTGTAATATCGATGTTAATGCTATAAAAGTCGTAGAAATTTAAGTATATAAAAATTGCACACATCGAGAAATACATGTCGCAGCAGCAGCATGCACTGCCAAGTTTAGGGATTAAAAGCGCATCTCGCGCGATTGTCGCCCCGCACCTCTCCTCCGTTATCTGCTAACGCGATTATCGGGAGTATCGTCTATAGTAACGACATACCGGTTCCGGCTACGATCCGAACGAGCCCGTGTTCCAGCCTTCCAGCAGGGGCATGCGGGAGAAATGAGCGAGCGAGAGAGCGCGCGGGAGAGAATCGAGAGAAAGCGCGCGCGCGCGCGCTCGCTCTCTCGCTCTCGGGCGGTCCAGCCTTCTCAAGGGCGAGACTGGCTGGTGGTGGGCTGAGGCACACCTCACCGCCGCCGCCGCCGCCGGGCGCGCGTCAAATCTGTGTGTGCGACCCCCGTAGTCTGGCATTGGTCTGGTCGTTGTACGCGCTGCGCGTGAACCCAAGGTAGGTAATGCTGAGTCAGTCAGGTGCATCGTCGCGGCGCTTCGCGCCTGGCGTAGCACCATTTCGCGACGACGACTATGATCGGATACGGAGTAGTTAGTATCTTTCCTAGCACGTCAGGCAGAAAAAAAGAGCGTAAGATGGAAAGATGAGATAATAAAGAGAGAAAGAAATCGCGCGAGAGACAAAGAGAAAAGAGTGCGATACGCTGAGGAGAAACAGCGGCGAGAGAGACAGAAAGAGAGGAGGGAAAAGTTCATTCGTTCGTTCGTTCTCTCTGATGACGAGGGCACGGTCGATATGGCAACACCGTGTTCCCCACCACACGCATACCGGCGCCGGCATCGTCGCCCGAGCGAGATGCAGCAATGGCAACATCGCAACCCCCCATCTTCACCCCCTTTACGCGCGGGGGAGGGGACCGCACCAGAACCTCACAGCGAGGAGAGCGACCTCATGCCCTGCACACATGTGTGTGCATAGCAGCCGGGGACACTGAGAAGAATGAGGGAGACGGAATGTCAGCGAAAAAGGGGAGGGGGAGAGAGAGAGAGAGAGAGAGACGGAGTGGCTGGTCGGTCGACCGCACTCCTCTTGTCCCACGCACGCGCTTCGTGCCAAAATTGGCAATGCACTTGCCCTCGCTCAGGGATTCCTACCCTTCCTGTGGAAAAAATAGTCCCGTCCGACTCCATCGCGATGCGTCGCTTTCGAGTGGACGGTGCCGACAAGTCCATCTCTCCTCGCGGTAACTGTTTATCGGATGAGAGAGGACGTTTTTTTTTTCTCTCCTCTTCGAATTATTTCGAGCAATTGGACGCGCCTTCTCCGCGTAGGAATGTATATCCGGGATCTCTCTGTCTGCGGAATTACCACCCCCCCTGTACACGTTTCTTAAGATGATAATAGATTGAATGGTCCAGTGGTACACACATCTTGTGTTCTGTCAGAATTTTTTCTCTCTCTTTTCTAATGTCATTTATTAGAACGTTATTCCCTAATAAAGATAAGAGCCTTTCTCTCTCTTTCCTTCGACGATTAGATTCCTTTGTTCGGCACTTTGTTGTCTAACGTCATCCTCCTTCAATCCTCCCATATGTCCCATGGCGTGGCTCCCGTGTAGGATCGCGTGATTCGTCGGCCTGGCAACCGTATTTCTTTTCGCTCGTCTCTGTTAATCGTAGGTAACGACACCTACTAACACCTTGACGAGCGCGTGTGAGACCGTGCGGTTGAGGCACCGAGTTCCCGAGCTCCCGTCAAAGTGCGAGGGAGCGCCTAACGTGAGGAAAGGGAGAAAGACAGAAAGAAAGAAAGAGAGAGAGAGAGAGAGGGAGAGGAAAGTTTAAGGAGAGGCGCGTTCTGCGCGTGCGATGTTGCTGCACGACTCGCGTCTCGAGCCACTTCCAAGAGCGTGTACGAAGGCGCCGACACCCGGCAACGTCGCTACCTCGTCGCCGAGATAAATAGAGATGGCCTGCTACGCGGCGGTGCGCTTCCTACGGTTGTAAGACACGCACTCACCGTTAGTCGACGTAGGAGAAGAGAGACGGACAAAAGACCTGGCCAAGGAAATCGTGCCGGCGCGATCGTTGTTCTTCTTGCTCGCCGCGCGAGAATCCCGACTCCGCTCCTGGAGATATACAGGTGGTCATCCGATATCGGTGCCGATGGGTGTCGCGCCTTCAAATGAGATCAAACGCACACGCGAGAGAGAAACATTTTTATACGCATATCTGATTGCAATGTGTGAGCAAAATTATTCTTGAAAGGAAGGATCTTGAAGATTATCCGTATTTTTACACGGCACGTATTTTTAATCGTGATACTCTCTCTTTAATCCTTCTGTCAATGCATAAATTTTCACTCCTTCATCAATGTACGGGTACCCGGGTACCAACTGCGCCAATTTCTTTACTGCAGCTGTTGGGCGTCGAACATTTTTTCCCGTTATATTTCAGGAGATTCCCGAATACCAAAGGCCCTTTGTATATTTTGTTTCGGGCGGAGAAAAGTTCCGACACATTTTTAAGATTTAAGGTAGTTGTATCGCAATAGGCACTTTCTTACGATATTTTTGAAATTTTGAGTAATTATTATTTAAAGTTTTCTGAAGACAAGAATTAAAAAATTATTAATCACATAGGACAGGAGATAATGACTTTTGACTTTTGGGTTTTATAAACTACATGGTTCGTAATAGGATGGTGTCAACTCACACTTTCGTCTATTAAAAAAAAAAAAGAATGCTTACGATTTTAATGAAAAACAATTTTAAATTAAAGCAATATCTAACAAAAAACATCTCTAAAAATTTTTAAAGCCGGTCTCCATCTAAATTTAAAGACTACTAAATGAAGGATGAACAATTGTACTTAATTTTTTTAATAAATTCACAATGAGTGTTAACAACACCGGATTGTTATGACGCTCTAGAAATTGACGCCAAGCGCAAATGCAAATTTTTTAAATATTATAGAAACATCATATGCTTGTGTGAAATAAATGCCAGATTGATAATACCATATCAGTTAAATGTTTTAGACAAATAAAGAGCGTTTTCCGTTCATTGCACATTGCACCGTATGCAGTGACATTATTTTTGACTAATACTGTCGCGATACAACTACCTTAAAGTTTCTTCGGGTACCCATTCATCAGACAGAAGGGTTAAACATCGTCCAATTTATATTCGTATCTGCATTTAGCATAGATTTTAATGTTAAGCCTTCGTCGTCGGCGTCATTGAGATTCGAACGACCGCGTTTTAGAGTGCTGTTGCGCATTCGCGACGCGAATACAGAATCTGGTGGAGGTTTTCCTCGGAAGAAGAATCGCACGTTCATGAAGATCGTTTTATCGTCTCACGCTGCATTCTCCGCTTGCACCGCGTCTCGCCACCATGACCGTGTTTGGCGCGTTTTTACTTCTCGCGACCGCGGGGGAAGAACTCGACGGTTCGCTTTGTGCCGGCTAATGCGCTCGCCGATAAGTGCTCGTTGCACCAACAGCGCAGCAGCCTTGGTTAACCGATCCTAACGATAGACGATCTCTCTCTCTCTCTCTTTCTCTCTCTCTCTCTCTCTCTCTCTCTCTCTCTTTCTCTCTTTTTCCCTCTGTCTCTAGCATTCGCGTGGCTTTGTCGACGAGGCAGTCCGTTCCGCTACTATTTGCTTTCGCATTTCTGTTTACCTTTAATTATCGCGCGATTTTTATTTCCTACGCTACGTCGCAAAAAAAGAGAATCGGCAAACCTAGGCATACGTTTTGCAAAAGTTCAATGATATTTTATGTATACCCGTATACATTCGTTATATAACGTATTTTAACAACGCGAGTATAATATATGCGACTGTCTGGTTGAGGTTGACAAGGTATATTATTTACGAGTACATCGTCGCCTTAACCGGAGAGAAATAGTTGCGATTAATTTTATCACGAAATAAGAATACATAATTATGTTTCTAAGAATATATATTTTAAATATACAAGATATTTTTATAAACAAAATCTACCTGAAAGTAAGAATAATTGTTGCATTTAGCAAAAATGTATGGTATTTTTCTAGAAAAAAAATATTTTAATTATAAATTTTATTTTATATTATAAGATATATTATAATTTTATTTTACACATATCATTTTACTCTATTTTATATATTATCTATATAACTGAAAGTATAAGAATTACTATTACTTTTCTGTGTGTATGTGTAGATTCACTTATATACATTTTCCGTTTATCCACGTCTCGTTTATAAGCTCAGTTTCTTCGTGTATAGATTTTTTCTATTAAAATTCGAGTCAATTCGCGATCAATTCCGAATTCTCCGATAATTTTCATCGACCCGCGGCCCTTAAAGTGCGAACGATCCTCTCGATTCTGCCTCCTTCTCTCTTCCGCGCCGTTCGCCGTCTCCGTCTCTCGCGCAAAAGACATTGGTATTAATGGCCTTGGCCGACGGTACCAGTTGGTAAGCCATCACTCGAGCACGAGCCGCAGCACTTGGAGGTCACTGCACCTTTTCTTCTTTGCTCTCTGTACATCGCGGGCCATCTCTCCCAGCCTTTTACAACGCGCGAATATTTCGCCGAACTCTTTCTCTCGCATTTTCAAAAGCAGTCGCATTCCACACTAGAGTCGCTCGTCTGTCTCTTGCGGACCGTGGCATGTGATTGAATTTTTCATATATATATATATATTATATTTTTTGTATAAACTCCCTTAGCAGAATTCCGATTGAAGGGTATCATGAATTTTTATCGCCGTGCTATTAATCCTTCTGTTATAATTTTTCATCTTTTCATCAACCCGGGTACTCGTTCATCGACAGAAAGATTAATCCCTCTCTAATTCCCCAAATATTTTCGACCGCAAAAGAAAAAATCTCTTTTCTTATAAAATTTATATTATGCATTTTTCGGAATCTCTGACGCACGCCCTTTATTTATTCCTCGTGTAAATATGGTCGTAATAAAAACAAACCGTGCGCGGACGAGACGCGAGCTTGTTTAATAACACACCAGCTTCTCGTCCGGCGAGATAGCACGCTCGCGTTACACGTTCTCGTAGATTAGTTTAACGTTGCGCAACGTCGAGCTAAGACGTCGAGATGGAAAAAGAGCGTGCACCCATTGTGTGTTCGTGGCAGCCGGCTGCACAACGTGGCACCCGCATGTTCTCGCAGATGTACCAACCAAGTGACGCGAGTCGCTTACTTAAGCGTATCCGAGAGATAGATGTGACTCGTCCGAAGCTATTTCGGCCATTTTGCTCGTAAATGTCAACGGTAATATTAACGGTGGCACGCGCGACGTACCTGCCGACAGGCTACTTTCAGACAGACACACACACTGCGGAGTAATCGAGGTCTCCGGCGTTAATTGCGTGTATCGCGTCGTGATACGATCGATTAATGTGCCGCGTCTCGAATTATCGCCTACAAGAATTGGCATCAACGTTACGTTGATTTTATTTGTAAACTATAGTACGCGAGGATTTTATATCACTGACAATCTTCTTCTTCAGCGAGATTCGATATTTCGCATCGCGCCCGTAGGGAACGAATTTAATTTATTCGAAGAAAGATGCGTGTCGAAAGGGTTAAATGCACGACCAGAGTTGCCTTGTAAGTAGCCTCGGTGTCAACTAGGAGTCGTGCCGAGTCTTAACGTCCGGTTATATTATACAGCATTGGCAAAGAGAGAAAGAAGAGAGCGAGAGAGAAAGAGAGAAAGAGACACGTGACATAAAGCAGCGAGCTTTATTAGCCATCGTCAAAATGGACATTTTTACGACGAGCGCGCCGATAATTACGCGACGTAAATAAAAACCTATCTGTACGATTCCTCTTTATGTCAGCTTTTACGCGCTCCAGGGATATCGAACTGTCAAGTTGCAAGGTATTATTCGTCTCCAGAAATAAGCCAGTCACAAGGCATCAAATATTATTATTCTCTTCTCTCTATTCGCACGATTACGCGAATACATACACTTGCCTTGTAACTCGAGTCACGCTCGTTTCTAATCTACCCGCCGCGGACCGGTTTTATCAACGTCACTTAACGCTAATTGTAATTAACTAAAATCTTCTCTTCTGCAACGTTATATATATTATATAGCCTATCATTCGAGAGGAGGCGGTTTGAAAATCTTCGACGTATCGCTAATTCATATTCGATATCGACGAACGCGAAGAGTTCTTTACCTTCTTCCTTCGAGATTTGCGCGGAATTTCTACAACGCTAACGACCATTAACGACGGCGGTTCTTACGTACGTCGTCGTTCGCACGTAACGCGCCGCTCGGTATACGTTTCACGCCACTTAGCGTTTATAATGCGGATGCCCGATAATATTCAACTCCTTCTTCTCGGCGTCTTACGATCGCCTTATTCGAAGCTTGCCGAGCGATTAACAAAGGGAAACCGACGCGAATAATTGAGTCAATAAAGAATATGGCTGGATCGGCATCAACGAGATGATGATGATGATCCGCCAACGTCAGATTCGAATATTCGCCAACATTTTTTTTTCCCCATTTGTACCATATGTGCATCTCGTGTACTAAAAAAAAAAAAGAGAAGGATATATTATCTTTTAATATTTGCATTAAAAAATACATCTAAGGCGAAATGTATGGAGAGAAACATAATATACTTGTAAAAAGATTTAGAAAACATTAGAAACCGATTTTTTACGACACGTGCATGTCGGCGATAGTTAAACGTCGTTCACGTTTTATACGTGAGATTTACATTAAAAATAAATATAAGTATAAATAATACGAAAATAATTTTTTTTATCTAAATAACATATGATGAATAAAGTTTAATATTGAAGAATATTAAGAACACAAATAAATTTATCTTTAGATAGATTAAAAATAAAATTTATAAATAAGAATATTTTTATAATGAAAATATGTTTTTTGATTAAACTATATAAATGAAATTTGAAGTAAAATGAATATTGAAATCATTAATGTCGAATTAGAAGTTCAATTTAATTTACTTCAAGAGATTAAAATTAATTATTTAATTTAACTGGAGAATAATTAAATTTAATTTCTCAATATAATTATTAACAATAATTGACCTCTTTTTTATGTCCGTTAATTAAAAAAAAAAGGAGAAAGAAGGAAGAGAGAGAATTTATTTACTTTGCATTAAGATTGCTTTCTCGAGAATCCTGACAATGAGTCCGATGCGCATATACGTACTGCGACTAAATCATAGTATTAGCGTGGAATGTGGCGTGAAAAAAAAATGTTGGAATGCTTTCGGGATGCGCTCAGGTGCTAATCGTAGAGAACGCGATTTGCATTCGCGCAAACAACACGAACGACGGTTCTTCATCGGCTTGAATTTTTCTTGCCGACGTTTTACGTACAGAAGGAGATAATTAAGAATACAGTTCCGTGCGTATATATAATGCGACATTGCGAGCGGCACGTGCAGTTTTTTTTTATTGCGTTAACGCGCCTGTGTGTTAGAACTCTAATTGAAAAATGACGCATCGACGATATCGGCGGAAAAGATTACGAGGCGAAAAAACATGGGAGAATCTGCCGCTAGATTATATATAGCCGTCGTGAAAACGTCTTCTTTCTACGGAGCGGGCGGAGTGCCACGTGTGTGCGTTAGAAAATGACGAAACGACGAATAATAAATATGCAAAGACGCACATATATAAGGCGAAGTCGAAGCGTTCCGCGAATCAGCTGCTCGATCGCCCGCCGAATTTCTAAATCAATCTATCGACCTCTTCTCTCTCCGTTTCAAAAGCTATAGAGGCATACTAATTTCGACAGCTAGATGTATACAGGATGTTCAAAAGTTTTTTTTATTAACGTTTGCAAGAAAAAAGAGTCGTATTTTTCTTAAGATTTAAAAGAAAATCTAAATTTGCGGAAGAAAATCTTTCCTTATTTTATATCCTTTCGCATAATTTCATTTTTAATTCCTGTTTCTCTCTCTCTTTCTCTCTCACTCTTTCTCTTACTTATCCTATGCATAACGCGTCACGGTTCAATAAGATTTGATTCTAGAGCACGAAATAAATTCTCACTCTTTCTCCTCTTCTGTCTTGCTCCATATCGTTTCAACATTACTTATGTACATCCGGCCGCGCGCGCAAGCATAAAATTCGCGCATAAAAAAAAAAATTCGGCCACCCGATGCGTGTATTTTTGCTCGAGGCCGCCGCGCCGGATGACTCAAAGCAAATTCAATGTACGACGTACGTACAATACTCGGATAAAATCAGTTTGCCGAGTTTCTAATCGTGCAGCGAAAGAGATACGCCCGCGGATTCTCGCCGTGAGTTTTAACGACCTCGTTTACGTAATCGTATATCGTCGTCCAAATAAGACTGCGCCGCTCTTCAGACAAACATTAGCGGGGCCAAAGTTAAGTTAAAATAAAATTGTTGATGGAAAATTTTTTTAAAATAAAAAATCGAAATTATATTGTACTTGGGTGATAATAGACTGTTTCTTTTTCCAATTATGCTGCTTGAATTTATGGAGACGTTTGCGATATTACGATACGCATCAACGCGCGATAAAAGATTGCCTGTTTTATGGCCAGATCGATACTCGACACTCTGACGACCCGTCGTCGTATATCGCGTACGATATCGCAACGAGACATTTTATTGCGCCTAGCACTGATGCAAGGCGAGAATTCCTAACGCGGAAATGTAATTGTAGCAACTTTCATACACGCGATTACGCGCAGAGATACAAGCGCAACGTTGCAACGCTATAACAGGGTGTCTACTCTCTGGAAAAATCGGGGATTGTTAATGATTTTTTTTTACCTTGAAAAATCCGGGAATTTTCATGAAATTTTATTGAGCTCGGGGAATTTTTTAAAAAATTGTGTCTTTAATAATTTTATACTGACGATCTTTTTTTAGTATCAACATCTTATATAAGTTTCATAGAAAATTGTCCAATTTTTTAATAATATTTAAATAAATTAGTACTCCTTAAGACGTTTATAATAAATTATTTTTTTGTTTTATATTTTTGCATATATCTTTAGCGTTTAGATATATTGCACTTTGTTAATGTCCAAATTAATTTTACGATTATAAATCAATATTAAATTCTAGAAAAACTGCATTCTTGGTAACGTTCTTTGTAATCGTATGAATAGAAAACATTAGAAAGCGCATACAATAAAGAAACTTATTTTAAAGTTCCATCTACAAATTTTATTTTACCTGGAATTTTAAACGAAAATACCTGGAAAGTCAGGGAATTTTTTTACAAGATTTGAGTAGACACCCTGTATAAAAAGACATAAAAAATTTTTATAAGTATTCTTTAAAGGATTATGTCTCAGAGTGCATGGAACATCGGACAAAGAGAGATATCTCTGAGTGAAATTTTAGTAGAGTTAAAAATACGATTTTCTTTCGGTGCGCGACGAAGTAGCCGAGCAAACTCAGTCAGCTCTTTCATGGAACGAGAACGCACGGATGCATCGTTCATCATCCGTGCACCTCTGTAGGATGCACGCGGGCCATAAGATGCATTTCAAACATAAACTTGTCTGGCGCGCAAGCCGGTACAATGAAGACTCTTTGTCGGAGCAAATCCGTCGTTCCTTCCGTGGAAAGCAACTCGAGGAACCTTTATATCTTTCTCGCAATCGTGTCTCCTGTTCGGCGAACGTAATATTCCTTACTTTGTAGAGATAAATAATGATTTTGTCGATTGAATCGGCACGCCTTTACGAAACGAAAGGTATAATATACCGTTAGCTTTGCAAATGGAGATAAAGATGATGATTTTCTTGAATCGTTAAAATTAATTATGTACCGTTTATCACGGATGAGGGGGTGGAGGAGTATTTAGTTTTACGAGCGAGAAATCTTCGACTCGATTAACGACCTCCGAGCTGCCGCCAAGATCGCGAATACCAAACCGCAGCTTCCGCCAGGCGATTTTTACGAGGGTTCTTTTCCATGAAGCGTATCTCGCGACGTCGCGACTTTGAGAGACGCTTCTCGCGCGGACACTGACTCTCTTAGGCGTCCTCGTGTTCCCCCGGCGCTTCTCGCCGACTTCAGAGCCGACCGAATGACTTCCCCGACGCGCTTCCCGCCGACGTTTCCGCACGCGCGAGGAATCAATCGCACTCCTCTCGTGCTTCCTCGCGAGTACTCGGGCGTACGGCCAGGCGGACACACGCGCGCGCTCTCTCTCTCGCTTGCCCTCCTTCTCCCTTTACCCGCACACCGCACGCTCCTACCCTCTCTTCCGCACGCTGTCCCCCCCCCTCCCCCTGGGTCTTCTCCCCCGCCGTCCGTCGTGCGCTCACGCCGCACGTGAGTACGCACGCGAAGACTTCTTCATCCGTTCCCCGCGCGTTCATTCACAGTCAGTCAGTCACCAGCACACCTCCGCCGATCAGCTGATCTCGCCGCCACCGCCGCCGCCGCCGCCGCCGTCGCCGCTGCCGCCGCCGCCGCCGACGTCGTCGTCGTCGTCGTCGTCGTCGTCGTCGTCGTCGTCGTCGTTGTCGGCGGCGGCGGCGGTAGACTGCGCGTCGCCAACCCCTCTGTCCTCCTTCCCTTCTAGACTTTGCGTCCCCCTCTCACTCCACCCCTCATTCACTTCCTCCTTCTCCTCTTCATCGTACCACCGCTGCTGCTGCTGCTGCTACTGCTGCTGCTGCTACTGCTGCTACTACTACTATTACTACTACTACTACTACTACAGCTACTACCGCTGCTGTCCCCTCGAAACCCCTTCCCCGCCCCGGCGTGGACGATCAGCTGACTGGGAACTGTCAGTCGCCGCCAGCCTTGGGTCTGTGAATTCACGTGACACGCGCTGCGACTCTTTCGCCTCGGCTCGGTTTCGCAGCAGCCGTCGGCTGGTCGACGTCGAAGACGAGACGACGAAATCGCGACGTCAACGATGCTGACGACGCGTTGCTTCTTTCGCGACCGAAGCGATGAACCGAAGTGTCATTCACGGCCGCCGCAAGTGATCGTTATGTGCGGTCCTCTAACTAGACAGCGTTCCTCTTAAATAAGGTAAATCGAATGGGGATTCCTGACACTATTAACGCGCTGACGTGTCGTATAGATACAAATGTAAAGTAGAAACAATTCGGGTATTCAGGGAATAATGAGAATCAGCGATGGAGGAACAAATTGAAGGAGAAGAGGAACGAGTGTATTTGTAAAGCATCTTCTTCTCTCCTGCGATCTTCAGTTAAGCAAAGTAGGGCAAAGTTCATTAAAAAAAAAAAAAAGAAAAGAAACCGCCCCTCGTTCAATCATAATTTGACAGATATATCCTTTGTAAAATGTTGATGGAATGGAAGGAGCGAGTTCTGCAT
>OX424452.1:9433123-9642812 GCA_949152495.1 Lasius fuliginosus | reverse complement strand
TCTCGGTTCCGTGAATGCAATTCGGTTGATCAAAGGCAATGCCGCTGATTAATATTATCGCGGAGTATCCTTCCCCCTTCTCCGCCCCCTCGACTTTAATAACGGATTCTTTGAGAAATTTTTAGCAGTCTTTTTTTCTTAGGAAAGTTTAGAAGGGAAACTTGTTTGTCGTTTATAAAATTTAAAAAGATGCCTTTGAATACCTAAGTTAGCAAACATTGTTTACAAATTAATTTGCAAAAAGAATTTGTTATTATAAAATTAATATTAATAATATTATAAATATAAAATTAAAATTAATATTAATTAATATAATAATTAATAATCGGGTTTTTCGGGGCGCATCGTATATTCGCGTGCGAATTTTTTCTGCGTAATCCGAGAAGTATCGTTTATTTTTTCAGTCGGCACAGAAATTTATATCTCGTTGCACTGCAGTTTATCTCTCTACCGGGTGAATTTTGCGAGGAATTTCTAAGGGACGATACTTTGACGAAAAAAATACCAGACTCTCCGTTGATAGCTTGTATATTGAACTTTGAATCTTTTTTAAAAAATATTGTTACAAAGATTGGTGCGAAACGGGGTCATGAAAATCTTGGTGTGGTAAAAGTGCGCGAATTTCCTTGAGCTTAAAATAACGAGGGAGGATGTTGAAGCATTGAGTAACGTGTGTGCTGGCATATTGTATCTACAAACAATTTTATCATATACGAAATAATTTTAAAGCTTTCCGGATCAATGCGCGTTTGTTCTCACGGAACAATTTTTTTCGTTCACAGCTGATTCTCATACTGACTCTTTTTTATTCATTGCAGGTCAATACTAGAAATGAATGGGCGTCGTTGTGCGAACAATTTCACCTGCCCGGCGGTTGCATCAACAGCGGGGTCGGCCTTAAACAAATTTACCTTCGGTAAGTTCTTGGATCTAAGATATTTGATTGACATTTGACCGAATATTTAAGAATAACTATTTACTTTATTGAAAACCTTATTGAAAAACCAGAGCTATCCCAATATCGCGAAAAACTCGTAGTTCTCATCAAACTTTATGATATGTCGAATGTATTCTTTTGCGCACAGTTTTTTTTTTTTTTTTTTACAACTATTGCGAATTTATTGAACGAGTAGTTCCAATATTCAGGACGCGGTCCGCTCAACTTTGATTCCTTGAGCGATCCATCGCAGGTTTAACCCTTCTGTCAATACATAACTTTTCATCTTTCCATTAATGTATAAGTATCAACCACGTGTTTTTGACACATTGCACTGTGACAATGTTTCTATAGCAGCTACTGGGCATCAAACATTCTTTCCCATTATAATTTAGGAGGTTTCCGAATACAAGGAAGGGGGGGGGGGGGTTTGTATTTTGCTTCGGGAGGAGAAAAGTTGCGACAAATTTTTGACATTCAAGTTGCTTCGGATACCCGGGTACTCTCATTCATTGACAGAAGGGTTAAGCCGGCGCCAGATGATCGGTCTTGCTTCGCGAAATCGGTCGGCTCGCGCCTGGTCGCCTTTACTTATCGCATGGCGGCGACTTCTCGCCGCGACGTGGCGCGTCGCGTCGCGTCGCGTCGCGCTTGCTACAATGTTCCATTGCGTCTGGCAGTCCGCGAGCGTCTGCAAGAGGCAGGGAGTAGCAACGTTTTGCCGGCACGGCCAACACCGCGTATCGGCATTGGTCCTACGCCCCACCACCATTTTCCGTATCGCGTACTACGTACGTTCGTTCATTCATGTCTCTCGTTGACGAGAGCCACCACGTGGTTCCTGAGTCTCGCTTTCCTCTCCCTCCTTCCCCCCGCTCTCTCCCCCCTCTCTCTCACTCTCTCGCGTGCGCGCGCTCTCTCGTTCTCTCTTTCTCTCTTTCCCTCTTTCCGGAGCGAGTCCTGCAATCTTGTTAGCGCGCGTGGCTGATAAGCGCCACCGAGAGTCCACGACTCTTTTACTCTCGATGTCACGTGTGTGACTTTTCATACTGAAGTTTGCGTTGCAGATTATAAGAGGCTGTCAGAAGTTTCCGTGCTTTTACGCAAGAGTAGAAGCTCGTTTAATTTTGATCGAGCCATGTCGTAGATTTAAATGTTTCAACAAGTACTTACAACACGCGCAAACTCTTGTTATTAATTGGAAGCTCTTGATATGATATTTACTGATGACATATCATCTTCTGGATACAAACTGTCACATGAGAGAGCATTTAAATTTGAAGGGTGTACTTGATTCGCTATGTCCTTGCACCTAAGCATATCGCTGTACTGTTCGAAGGATTCAATGTTTCTCTTGCATCATCAACTGGATTAAATGATCCTGGATCAGTATGCTTCGCTACGTCTTTTAGATGCAAAGCGGTACGAAGTGGAAGCGCGATAAAGACAGAAAATGTATTTAACCGAAATCAGCGTGGAGCGTTTTCTTGTGCAATCTGTACGTGAGAATAGCTGAAAAGAATCGTATCGCTCTTCCAAAACCATATCCGTCTACTTCATGTGGCTTCGGCCACGACGATCTCTGCCTGCTCCTCTGGTTCGGAATCGATTGGCGTTTCTGGAGAACCGAGTTGACCCTCAACGGGGGTATCACCCACGTGACGCGTGGTTCCATCTAGAGAATGCAACATCTCGCGACGACATTCTACTATCGGTCTGTTACACTGTGTCAGTGACGCATCATTGACTACGCTAGTAGCGTAGTCAATGATGCGTCACTGACACAGTGTAGCATACACGCCGATAGTACGTCATCGCTGCAGTAGTCACAGAGTAGTAGTATTCAGCAGTCCGTACCCGCCAACGGCCAATCAGGCTCTGGCTGCTTGCTCTCCGCTGCCTGCACCTTCCGCGCTGTACGTTGGTTGCATGAATGGATCCAGTACACCTTCCCCCACCACTTTCTTTCGCCCACCCACGACTCGATATCATCTCTCTCTCTCTCTCTCTCTCTCTCTCTCTCTCTCTCTCTCTCTCTCTCTCTCTCTCTCTCTCTCTCTCTCTCTCTCTCTCTCTGACGTCTATCTTGTTCGCGCGAACATCGCGCGAGTTCATTGATCCTTTGACGATCGGTCAGTCGATCGGTCTGTCTTGGTCGACCTGAAGAGAGAGAGAGAGAGAGTTCTTTCGTGTACTCTTACTCCGAGTAGAATGTCGTCGCGAGATGTTGCGTTCTCAAGATAGAACCACGCGCCACGTGGATGATACCTTCGTCGTGGGTCAACCGGTTCTCCAGAAACACCCAATCGATTCCGAACCAGAGGAGTCACGGTCGCGTAATTAATCCTGTGAAATTCAAGTTCCACATGTTTTGCTTATCGCTTATGATATAATATCTCAGGTGTTTGATACTGTTCTGTCCATATCTCGTTTCGTTGCGATATTCAAACAAGATCGATCAGAAACAAGAGTATGTAATCGCGGATAAATGCATTGACTTTCTCGAAACGTTTTTGGAGTTTACAAAGTTAATTTCTTCGAGCTTTTTAATTTTGTGAAAAGAGAAAATTGCGATAATGCATGTTATTTAATAGAAAGATAAGAGAATCAATTCTGCAACAAGATGTACCTATTATATATCTAATCGATTGGAGTTTCTAATGTAGCATATTGTCTTCACGATTGTGCAGATTTTTTCAATGTTCCAACCACGCGATATTTTTATAATCTATAATAATGTCCATTTAATTATATTATGTGAAATCTTACGCGAGTCGAAAATAAATTTTCTAAAGTATTGAAACACTTGGTGTTTGCGTTCCAGGTATCTGGACAGGTACGAGAAAGTCCACTTCCTAGGCGAGGATGGTCAACAGGCCGACGACGACGACGAGGATTCCAGACACCGGAAGTGGTCGGCCAGAGCACTGCACTCTGTTCCTCTTACTTATAATCATCATCAGCACAACATCGCAGGTGAGTCGTGAGATTTTACTCATGCAAAACTCTATTTCGATGATGGATTCAAAGGCGCGGAAAAAAAAAACAATACATTGTCGTTCCGCGTGCTTATGGCGAATGCAGTCGCATGCATAAACCGCTTTTACCAATTTATACGCGATGCGTGTGTCTCGATACAGTTCGCATGCACACGTATCCATGGTCGAGCGACTTTCAAATGCGTTTTCCACCGCCCATTGTTTCGTTCCTTGTCGCACTTTAACGTCGCGTCGCGCGCACGCAACGCTTTCCCCTTTTCTCCCTCTCCCTCCCTCCCTCTCTCTCTCTCTTTCTCTCTCTCCCCATCTTTTCCTCCGTTTGCGTGTGCGAGTCACGGTTCAATAATTCGCTACGTTAGCAATTTCCGCCTGTCAGAATTTTTCACTCGCTCGTGTTCCGTGTCATCCCCCGGCAACGTTGCGCAAAAATATCCTTCTGCGAGTATCTACGCAATATATTTTCTCCCAAGTCCATTTTCATCCGTCACGAGGAATATCTATGAATTTTTCTCTTATATCCTCATATACGCGGTGATCGCCGATTATTACCGAATACCTTCTCAATATTTTATAGACGCGAAAATTGACGGAGGGGGGAGGAGAAGAGGCGAGAGAGAGAGAGAGAGAGGGGATAGGTCAATGCTCGTCGATCGTGACATTTGCATGGGGATAATTAAATTAGGCCACCCCCGGAGCGCGACGCTCCGTGAAGGAGACTCTCGGCATCGTAAGCCCGCGCCTTCTTCGCGGGAGATGTAGATAGACGTATATACGTTACACACGTACGTACGTATCCCGTAAACCCGTTGCGGCCAAGGCGGCAACGGGTTATTGACGTGCTGCTGCTCTTCGAGCAGCAGCAGCAGCAGCAGCAGCGGTGGCGGGCTATCGAGCCGGAGAGGGATATATAGGGAGATAGATAGCAGAACGGGGGGGAAAAGGGGGGCGCACATGCGAGTCGACGGGGGCCCCGGCTGGGAGAGTCGCGAGTGCATTCGTGCGCAGTGAGGGGTAAGAGAAGGGGGGGAGGGAGGGAGCGTGGGAGGGGTCGTGCGAACGGCGTGTGTGAGATAATTTAATGGGCGATAATGTCATGACACACATACGTACAGGGTGTCCCAAATATGCCGGAGGTATTTTTTCGCGATGACACGTTCCATTCGGTTTAACCCTTTCGTCAATGAACCGGGTACTCGGGTACCCGAAGTAACTTTAAACGTTAAAAATGTGAGTCGGGAACTTTTTCTCTCCGCCCGAAACAAAATACAAAGGACCCTTTTGTATTCGGAAACCTTCTAAAATATAACGGGAAAGAGTGGAAAAATTATGCATTGACAGAGAAGGGTTAATTTGTAGATTTTTCTCCTCGGCGAGAATATTAAAATTAAAATTCTTTAGCATCGATGGTGGTATCTCTTTGTGACCGAGTTTTGAATAAGAATTCCACTGGATCTGGAATTAGCGAACTGAAGACTGTCCCGTCATTCGTTTGGCTCCTTGAATATTTTCGCGAATATTTTCTCTTGTTTATAATTAAATAAAAAAATTATTAATGCCTCGATATTTTCGCTAAGGAAAGAAGATCCGGTCTAAATCTAGGTCTAGAGAATCCCCGTTGGTAGGAAGGACATATGGTCTTTCGCCGGGACATCCTGTATATGTATATACGTTGACTAGAGGAAGCATAGCGCATATACACCGCCGTTCGTCGACTGGCGGAACGCGGTCTATACTCGGCGCACATGCGCACACGTGGCATGCGGCAGCCTCGCTCCGGCCGCACAGAAGCTCTGGGGTAACCCATGATGAGACTGGGGTGGAAAGGGCGAAAACTGGGAGAGGAGAGAGAGGTTGATGTGGGAGCGCGCAGCGTCGTCCATGAGTGCGAGGGTGCAAGGCACCCACCCCCGGGTCTGTCGGGAGAGGGAGTGCGAAAATGACGCTTACCGATATCTACGTGTGACGTAGATACGCGCGTAACGATTGTTAATTTGCTTGGCGGGGTTCCTCTTTAGTAGCTCGGCTCGGCGCCGAGCTTCCGCGCAAGCTTCTCGCGAGCGTGCGAGCTGTCCGACTCCTCTCACCTCCTCTCACCTCCAACCCCCTTGGTTGGCGCGCGATGCTCGATCCGGAACCGGGTCAGTAAAGGCGCCCTGGCGGGAAGCTTCCTCCCCCCACCATTTTCCCCATTCCGATTCATCCCCCTTCGCGTATCGATGCCGATTATCGTTCGCTGCCTAATCATTCGCGCTCGCTCCCTCCCTCTCCGCCGTGATTATGCGCAAAACCACCGTATGTTTGGGCAGCAACGAAACGAATATTCCTCTTGTAATTTTCGGAGGCTGAGAAGAGATCAGCTTTTCTCTCTTTCTGGTATTGTAAAAAGATTTTCTTTTGACCCTTCTATGGGTACCAACCGCGTGTTTTCGACACATTGCGCTGCGACAATTTTTTTTATAGCAGCTGCTGAGCATCAAACATTCTTTCATTCTTTGTTTGTTTTTGAATTTTAATTCGGGCGGAGAAAAATTTCGACATATTTTGAACATTTAGCTGCTTTGGATACCCGTTCATTGACAGAAGGGTTGACTTTGCGTAATTATTGAAACGCATTACGTATGTACTATTATATGTCGCGATATACTTGGTTGAGAAACATCGGTTTAGAAAAATATGCACAAGAGATTCAGATCGGATTCAGAATTTTCTGGATCGGTATTAGTCATCGTAATGAAACACGATGATTAATGTTTACTTTACGATGCATACTTTTCTGAGTCAGGGCGATAATTGCAGTGCAATTATCCGTTTACTCGTTAATGCGATATCACTATTTGTCATTAATTTCATCATTATTTTGCGACAAAATTCCTTGAAAAGAAAAAATCCTCGCGATGATCGAGGTAGGTATGCTGATACTGTCCGAGAGGAAGTCTCGATTGAGTATGCATGTACCGTAAAATTTCTCCTGTTTCTTGCTGCATATATACATACATATACATATACACGTATCTGACGAATGTGTCGAGAGGATCGCGTGACACACGATCATTGAACCGTTCGTCGAGCATTCGCGATGCGTGGCCATTAAATGGCCATTGCAGTTTCCTCGGTATACAGTCAGGTTTTTTAAAATTTTTTTTTTTTCCATTTCGTGACATATAGCATATTTCTTTAAGAATCCACATTTCTAACGTTCTACCAAGTGCGAAAAAAATTGTGCAAATTGTTCTTCTCGGATGAGAGCGATGGAAGGAGGAGGAGGAGTTTTGAATTTAGATTAAGGTCTTAATTAACCATGAAAGTTGACACTCTCGTCACGTGCGTGCCATTGCGAGAGGGAGAGAACCGTTGACGGAGAGAGAGCGAGAGGGAGAGGGAGAGACTGACAGAGAGCGGGAGCGAGACACGACCTGGGGGGGGGGGTGAAGGGGGGCGCGTCACAATCAATAAGCGTTTGCGGGGATAAGTGTTCCGTCGGTTCTTGATCGTCCCGGTATAATGCTGCGCTTGCGTGATGTTCGCCGCGATTCCAGCGAGAGAGCTCCCTGGCTGTGTTGTGTTGTGCGTATCGTGTGCTAGATTAGAGATGGCCATTTAGAAGGAAAGGAAACCGTCGACGATCTTTGTCCTTTTTTGAGTCTTCGAATTCCAGCCTGATATCCGATTCCAGGTTGCAATTTTATTGCTAGGAAATCTTCCGATATATCTGGTTGATGTATTGTGAAATATAGAATATAATAGTTACGGAATTTATTATAACAATGTTTATCATTTTTAATCCAATCAATAGCGTGCAAATTAGTGTGTATGTACATTAGAGCATAAATAGCATTATATGAAAGAAGATGGGATAATGTGATATTTACAAAGTAATATAGTGATTATAAGCTGCTGCAGAAAAAAATGTATATCTATATATAGAACGTATACAGCACACAGATAACATTATACATACAAAGAGATTATTAAAAATTTATGAATTTTTTTTCAAGACAACAGAATCGTAAACATTGCATTATTAAAAGTCAAATGGACAAGAGAGAGGTCTGAATATTTTAATGTAAAGTAAAAATCGAAAACAATTCGCAAATTCATTCGCTAATATTTCATCAAAAGGGTTTTTTTATTAATTAATTCGATGAGAGCATAAGTTAAAAATTCCCAGTCTCCAGACTCGAATCCCACCTGTGGTCGAACGTCGCGACGATTGACGCGACGACGTCTGGGGGGTAATTGGGAGGGTGGAAAAAGGGGGGGGGCAGAGGGGGCACCGCGTGTCACCGGTGTCATCGACGCGCTGCGCGCGCTCATCTCGTTACGAGGCGTTTGTCAGAGGACTGCAATGCCAATTAACGCGCGATGTTCGTTTTACCCCGCTGCGTATCGAAAATTATTTCAGTCATTTTTACGGGCGTAATTTTTAAGAACGGGATTGCTCAGAAACAAGAGAGAGAGAGAGAGAAAGAATGGCCCGTGCTCCGCACGAAATTTTTATTTATTTGCAAACGTCAAATCTTTCACTTCGCGAAACTATAACTATTTTCCAGATTCTTGATTTTTATCCATCGAGGAACGCAGAGCACGTAGTAGAGTAAAGTTTACAGTGCTTGGATTGTAACGCGTTCTCGTCTCGGTGGTTATACGAGCGAAAATCGATCGATCCTCTGTGCGTGTCGGCGTATCAGCTTATTTATCGGTATTTAATCATAGTTAACCGTTTGTTGATACTGACGCGGGTGTGGATTGATTGAACGCGCGGGGAAACACGATGTCGTGCGATGACAGCTGCGTATTGCTTTTATCACAACGCGACGGGCTATAAATAGATCCGTTAACATTCGTTAATACACGAATCAATCGCGTTTCGCTCTATCGGAGGAATTGTTATACAAATTTCAGTTTTAGAGATAGTGATATAAGATATCACGTTCTTCTTCTTCTTCTTCTTCTTCTTCTTCTTCTTCTTCTTCTTCTTCTTCTTCTTCTTCTTCTTCTTTTTCTTCTTCTGCTTCTTCTTCTTCTTATTCCTCTTTTTCTTTTTTACTGTAAAAACTTGGAAAATATTAATTCTCTTGTAAAGCGGATATATAATTATTATTATTTAATTTAGAAAACGGAAAAAGTTTCTTATTCTTGATAATTGACGGAACATAACATTGGAATGTGTCTTGCTTGCACACAGACGGACACGAATGGCACATTTTTATTTTAGACCGACAGACTTTTTCCTTTGTCCATTACGTAAAGCAGCACTCCCTTTATTACGCCATGGAAACAAGGTCTTCAACTTGAAATCGATACTCGCCACTTCGCAAGCGTCGTTGACGACCCGTGATTTTATTAACGAGAGTCCATGGGGGCTCCTTCGGATCCTGCTCCTTTCTCTGCCCCCTCCCTCCTCCCCTCGCGACTCCTTCGTCCTTCGTCAGGTTTACCGGTTGCCGGTTTGTGTTTCCCACCTCTCACCCTCCCTCCTCCCCCCGTTCCTCTCCCCCACTGGTTTCCGACGAAACTCGACACTTCTCCTGGGACGCGATATTGATCGCGGTTTTGTGGCTGAAAAGATTACCGAGATCCCCGATAACGTTGCGCCCTGTATATACGTACAGCTCGTATATTCAGCTCGTGTTCGCAGTTCTCTCAATACGCCTCGCTAAAGCTTTGCCTAATAGAAGGAAACTAATTTGCTCCGGACGCGACAGGTACCGATTATCACTTCGACAAATCGATCATCGTCGCGTCGACTCGTATACAAGAAGAAAAGAATTGCAAAAAAATGCTCACAATTATTTAATTATCCATATTCTTTTTTATATTTTCTAAAGAGAGACTTGACGAAGATTTTGAAGAAAATTTCTTTTCATCTTAAAATAAGATTCATTATAGATGAGTACAATATTAATGATTTAGGCTAAATTATCTAGGATAAAAGAGTCTGTAAATTTTTAAACGAGTCGACCAATACTAAAGATGTTTGTTGTGTTAATTTGTTCACTCCTCCCATCTTCGAAAAGTTAGAAGATGACAAGTGTGCGGATAAACAATATATACGCGGCGTTGTAAAGAATTTTTATATTTTTCCGAAAAAAAACTCGAAATTATAGATAGTGTAATAGTTTCGTGATATTTTAGCGCGATGTGTTTTCATTGGCGGAATTGTAGCCGGCCACTTGTAGAAAGCTGACCTTGACCGAGAACACAACCTACTTGCATCGGGAATGAAGTCCGATCATCTTACAATTGTCGTCTCGGACGTCGATTCGAACGTAATTGATTCTAGCGCACCACATAAAGAAAAAATAGTATATTAATAAAACGCATGATTCTACTATATTTTGTAATGCGCGTCTGCTTCATCGTCGTTGAAAACCGAAAGACGACGAGATCATCATCGGGCGGAATAAACCAGCCCGTTGTACTGCTGGATCAGAGTTGGTTCTACTATTTCAGATATTGCGGCTCAAAATATATCGTCGCTTCTCAGATAAGCGTCCCCAGAGTGTATCCCGGCAATAACCGATAATCATTTCTTATCGACCCCGCCTCTTCCATCCATTTATTATCGTTATAGTTTTTTTCGAAATAATTCCTATACGCCGGCTTGTTCACATTTTTTAACCTTTCTGTCAATGAACGGGTACCAGGATATCCGAAGCAACTTTAAATGTTAAAGATATGTCGGAACTTTTCTCCGCCCGAAACAAAATACAAAGGACCCTTGTATTAGGAATTTTTGTTAAATATGATGGGAAAGAATGTTCGATGCCAACAGCTGCTGCTATAAAGAAATTGGCATTGCAGTGCGATGTGTCGAAACGCAGTTGGTATCCGGGTATCCCATATATTTATGGAAAGATGAAAAAATTATGCATTGACAGAAGGGTTAAACGAAATAAACATTTCTCGGCTCTGAATCCAATTATGAACTCCCAACTGATAACGTAACATATATTTAGGCCTTATTCATATTTAGATTTATATATATATATGTGTGTGTGTGTGTGTGTGTGTGTGTGTGTGTGTATTTTTAATTATATTTTTATAAATGAATATAAAACCCGAAGAAAATATATGAGAGAACAATTTCGTTGGATCCAGAATTCTCTACTCTTTCGTGTATTATTTTACGTAAAACCTGAATCTCTCGCCGTGTGCGATAAAAAACGACGCGGATAAGCAAAATAAGAGCGGCTTACTTACGTCGTTCGATTCGAAATCCGATGCACAATCATGCTAGCTCCGCTTTCTTGTTGCATCAACCAGCCATGACCTGCCTCAATGAGCCGTCGTCAAGCGCGGCAGGGTCGGATTGGCCGCGTGACAATTCCGTCGACGATCGCCAGAGATATCCTACTCTCTCTCTCTCTCTCCCTCTTTCTCGCAGACGAAGAAACGTCGCGTTTGCAGGGAAAATATGTCTCGATCGATTCGCGTTCATGTTGACAGCAACGCGTTTGCAAAAATGTGCTCCGACGCGTGTATCGACTCGACGATAAGAGATACATCCGAACTCTTAACCCTTCTGTCAATGAACGAGTACCCAAAAACTTGAATATTAAAAATGTGTCGGAACTTTTCTCCGCCCGAAATAAAATACAAAAGGCCTTTAGAAGAATTAATTTTTCATTGAAACTGATTCGTTGTGCACAGGGCACAAATTTTTCTTGGTACGATTTTCTTGGTACCAAGAAATTAAATAAATCTCAATTTGAGATTTTATTTTTAATAAAAACTCCTCTGTCCCCTCTGAAATTTTAATATGTGTTTTACATTGAGAGCCTAAAAAGTCTTAGTTGTTTAAATGTTAAAAATGTGTCGGAACTTTTCTCCGTCCGAAATAAAATACAAAGGGTCTTTGTATTCGGAAACCTTTTGAAATATATAACGAGAAAGAATGTTCGATGTCCAGCAGCTGGTATAAAAAAATTGTCACAGTGAAATGTGTCGAAAACACGCAGTTGGTACCCGAATACCACTTATACATTGATTGAAAGGTGGAAAAATTATGCATTGACAGAAGGATTAAAACGGTATAACTCTCCAAGAATCTGCTACTTTTTGTCATTATCTCTCTTTTCTTCTTTTTTCTTTCTTTATTTTATTTTATTTTATTTTATTTTGTCAAAGGATTCCCCATCTAAAGATAATTGTATCGATTCGTGTTAAAACGGCAAATTCGCAATGCTAATTACCAGGAACGTATAGCAGGTTGAGAGTTACATTTTACGTTAAAAGGCCGTGTGTCGCATGTAAACTTAACGCCTTTTTCTTTTAAATTTTCGGAAATTTCGTTTCGCGGAATTATACTTTCCTTTAACACATTCAAGCCATTGAAAATACTCTTCCCGGCGATGATTGTACATCGCGCGGTGCATTCAGAGAGATGCGGCGCGTTTTAATTATTTTAATTAGCCGCCGCGATAAAATAGCGGCGTATTTTAATTATTTTAAGTAAGCGGTCGTGCGGAGAATTTATTATACACATCGTACGCTGAAAAACTGTCGGAGATTTCAGTGAGGAGATACGATATGCTTAAACGTTTGCTCGACCTTCGCTTCTATACAGCCAAGGTAAACCTGTGACACTCGTTAATATTGCATTAACATTAACATAGTCGGAACGAGGCTAGATAATAATACAGGTGGTGACACTCCGCCGAATACGTATTTTTAGTGATCTTCTCACGTTCCGGAGATATCGTTATCGATGCCAATTATCGTAATCAATCGAATCGTTAATTTTGGTTGAATAAATTCCACGGTTATTATACGAGTGTAGTTTTTTCTAAGTTGTCCATCTAAAATCTAATTCTAGATATGGACAAGATTTAAAAAAAAAAAAAAATATTTGAAAGCTAATTTAAGTTATGGAGTATGTATCGAATTAGATTTATATAATTATATAATTACAGATGCATCTTTTAAGAGCAAAGTCAATTTTTGAAGGGACTAAGAGATATATATTTTTTTTTTGTCATAAGATGCTGAAATGCGTTCTTCCTTTACTTTCAGAATCTCTGCGCGACTACAACGGACTCTCGGCGGACCTTTACAAGCCCTCGAATTATGACAAGCTCGCGCTGTCGCTCCTGTCGCCGTTGCCGAACGAGCAGGACTTTGCCATCAACGTTTGCACCCTTTTGTCGAACGAGGGCAAGCACACCCTACGGCTAGACAAGTATCCCCGACTGGTGAACATCCTTCTGGCGCACGCCGGAGTATTCGACTCGCCCGGTACGCGGCAGCTCTTCATCGAGGTGTATTCGCGCGTCCGCAACTACTCGATCAACTCCTTCTGGTCGGACGTGCTCGACTCCCAGGACGTGATAGATCTCACGAACGAGAAGACCTTCATGAAGAAACCGCCCACCAGTCTGCCGACGTTCTCTAGACGGAAGACTCTGGAAAAGGAGAAGCAGAGCAAGCAACAGGATGCCGCTGCGTCGACGACGGAGAACGAGGAGCCGACGGCGCTGATTGATATCGATGGGGTGAGTCTATTTTTAATATTTTGGATATCTAAGCCTGATATCTTCTTCTACAAATTCAAGTAGGAAACGGGCTAATAAGAGTCAGGCGCAGAAATTTAGACGCGACAAACTTGTTTTTAAATTCTTCTCTATTTAATTTAATTTAATTCGAACGTTTCGGTCGCTTCCTTTGGATCATCTTCAGCAGATCGATTAGCAAAAAAAGTACTGTCTTGTATATCGCTGAGGTCGGGACGTTGGTTCCTTGTTCTTCATCTCGTCTTCTGTGAATTTTTTTGCTAATCGATCTGCTGAAGGTGGTCCAAAGGAAGGACCGAAACGTTTAAATTAAGTAGAGAAGAATTTCAAAACAAGTTTGTTGCGCTTAATTTCTGCGCTTAACTTTTATTAGCCTGTTTCCTACCTGAATTTATATTTATATATCAAAACCTTTTTGTTTTATTATACTTAATATTATACTTAATATCTTCGGTGTAATCTTAAGGTAAATCTAATCGCTTCACTGTCCGCGATTATACTTACGAACTCTCTAGGGAATTTTATCGATTCCTTTCTTGCTTTCGAGCTTGTTTTCAAACGCGGTTTCGCATGATTTCAGATACTTCCAGATTGCCGATTGGATTCGCTCGCGTCGGACGAGAGCCTGAGAGATCAGAACCAAAATTCCATCAAGTTCGAGGAGGAGGATAAGGATCTGTTTTGCGTCGGTCGGACGTTAGGTACGCAGGATCCGTACGGCCAGCGTGTGCTGCAGATCGCGTCGATCCTGCGAAACCTCAGCTTCACGCCGGAGAACACGGTGATATTAGGCAGAAATCGATGCTTCCTGCGATTCGTCCTGCTGTGCGTGAGAGCGAGATGGAGCAATCTGCATCAGCTCGGCTTCGACATACTAGGGAACATAGCGAACGAAATTATTCTAAAGGAGGCCGGCGAGAGGATAACGGACGTCGTTCTGTCGTGCGTGGCCATGGGAATCGAGTCTCAGGACAGGTTTATCGTTATATCCTGCCTGGAGGTGCTGAACAAGATTAGTCAGCAGGACAGCAATGAAGAGATCGTCACGTTTGGTTTGGCAGACAATGTATATGAACTTATATGCAGGTAAGCACTGGTTTTTTAAATATATTTTTCAGCTTTTTGTTGTGGCGGTTGCGTGTTCTTTGCGGAAACCGATTTTTTTTTTGCGAAAAAATCGTGTAGAAAATTAATGTAAATATTGCAACTATATTGATTTTAGGTCCATGTATTTTGCGACAGTTTTTCGTACAAAATCGATCGTATTGCATGAATATATAAATAAATGTGGCATCATTAAAAAAAATTTTTATATTTATATATATATATATATATATATATATATATATATATATATATATATTAACACATTGCCCTGCGGGCGTCTCATCTTTATTTCACAAAATATTCCATGAGCCGCGGGCAAAATGTTCATTTAAATATGCTTCCAAACTTTGACAAGTTCTCTGCTTTTTTCCGAGAAGAAAAATATTGCAAGAAATATAATATTTAATATAATTTTCTAGAAAAGTTACATAATCTTATACCGATTGCAACGCTTTTTATTGACGCTTTTGACGTAATCCCCATTCAAAATGCACTTATATTATTGTAACCCGAGATCTCGTCGTGCTTGCTTGCAGATTTTTAGCCCTGAGCGACATAGCTCTCTTAGTGTACACTCTGGAATGTTTATATGCTTTAACATCGCTGGGCGAGAGACCGTGCACGAGCGTCGCGCGAGTTCGCGGTGCCATCGACACTTTAGTCGCCCTCGTCACCGTGGAGGCGCAGAGTTACGGTCCAAAGGCTTGCATTCTCATGCGGGTGGTCGAGACGGTGTCCACAGTAGCGGCGCAACAAAGTACTGCTGTGCAGGGCGCCGCTCCCGCCACCCCCGCCACGCCAACCGCAACGACTACGTCCGTATCTACTCCGTCTACTCCAGCGACGGTCACCGTGACGCCGTCACCTGCCAGTCCGGCGTCATCTCGACCTACAACTCCCGCCGCGACCTCAACCAAGTCGACAACGCACAGTACGTAATCTTTCCGACTCTTTCTCAGGATGTTGAAATCTGAGAGTGCTCTTTTCTTCATATCGGCGTTTCCTTTCGCGTTTATAGAAGCAGTGGAGACGGCTAACGCGATTCAACAGCAGAACGCGCATCAGCAGATCATTCAGGAGAACGAGCAGTTCGCCCTAGGCTGGGTGAGAGCGACCTTCGAGCTCGCGCCCGGTACACGCATCGAACAGGAGGAGTTGTACAAAAAGTATCTCGGCTGCTGCACGAAAATCGGCAGACGAGGCGTGATAGCCCCGCTGCATTTTCCCAGATGCGTCAAGTAATTATCACACGTAAAATATGCACGCGCGCGTGTGTGTGTGTGTGTCTCTTAATACATGCCATGTATATTGTCCGTGCAGATCCGTTTTCGGCAGTATCGTGGGGCCGAATCCGTTGAAGGGCGAGAATACCGGTACCCAGTATTACGAAGGCATCCGTGTACGAGCGACACCCGCGCCGATCACTTATCCGAGCCAAACTACCGGTGCGGTCGCAATTAATACACCACCGATTCCAGCGGTCAACACTACTCCAGTAAAGGTGCTTCCCGCTCAACAGCGTACAGTCAAGAATATAAATCCCGCACCCGATAGCACGGCCGCTCCCCAGGTCGATAGTCCCGCCGCGTCGTCCGGGACGCAAACGACCTCCACCTCCATCATCACCCCCGCGTCTCCCATCCTCAAGGCCCAATTATCCGCACCGCCGAAACCCCCGTCCAACAACACCTCGAGCCAGTCCCAAAATCCAGTGACCAAGGTCGATTCTAAAAGTCAGGTGGGTCCGAGTCCTAAGCTCTCTCTCTGTACCGTTCTCTGCCGTTCTCGTTCATGACCTTGGTTCTCACTTTGGTTGTGCTGTAGCTTCATAACGCTATTCTTACTGTTGGTTTTCCCTTTTAACACACGAGCTAGAATTTACTTCCTCGTAACATAGGGGTGAGAGAGTTTTCCTTTGCATGACTCGTGCGAATCCTCGACTTAGCTCTACGATCATCGACGTAGATAAGGTAGAACAACCGTAAATGCAATATTCATTCATTCACTTTTGCACAAGATCACTTTTGCACAAGATCTCTTAGAGATTATTTATACTTTTACATCTACTCTTTTATAAGATACATGAAACTTTCTTTGCTACTCATAGGACGATACTTCGTATTTCTTATTTGCAATCATCGCTGCAATCTTAGAAAAATATCGATTGGAATTATTTCTAAGAAAATCAATATATCATGTGTAATTATTTGTGGTTTATGCTTGCCAAACGCTTCTTCCGATTGCGCAAAATGATATAGCCACGCTATAACGTACGAGATATATCAGCAGATTGTGTGTTCGTAAATGCTTAAACTATATTCTTTGAAGCCGAGATCTCCGCTATGGTGGTTGAAATTTGTTGCCTCCTTGTCAATTAGGTATCAGTATCGCATCCGCATCTCAGCCAAGCGTTGCTAGCGAGCGGCTCCCAAACGCCGCAACAGCCGCAGCCGCAGCAACAGTCACAAAGTGTCCAGGTAGTTGTTAAGGAAGATAATCGAAGTGGCACTACGTCGAGTTCCATAATAAAGAGCCTATTGGCTACTAAGGTAACAATCAGCAGCGACTGCATGCCCAGTGCTGCTGCGACTTGTGTGTCTACCCCTACTGCCTGCGTAACAAACACTACCGCTAGCATCGCATCCAGCATCAGTGCCAACCAGCTAATAACCAGCAACCAGGTATCATTGTTGTACATTAACAAGAATAAGTAGTTCTTTTTTTGTCTTTCTTTTATTTTTGTTCACAAACATACCAGATTCAAATCTTCAGAATTGTTTTCCTGATGTTTTAATGATGATTATGTCGTACAAATGATAAGGAGAAAATATTTAATGCGCATGTCGAATTAAATATTAAATCATATATACATCATATATAAGCGATATGCGCAGTTTAAAGAGAATAGCATGTAAATTAATATAGAAAATAATTTTTTTTTATTTAAATTGTAATTTTGTCTATCTCTTATTAGATAAATCGAGATAAATAATCTTTTAACAACTTTGTCATATATTATAGAGTAAGTTCGCGCTAAAAGATACTTGTTCCAATTTCCAATTTACATTAATTATGTCGCAGTAATATTTATACAGGAAAAACAATAGGTATATGCATTACGTTTTATATGCATTCTTCTTTTTAGTACTATTTGTCAAAATGTCTGCGCTTATGATGGTAGTGTTGGTTGATGTATTCAAATTTTTGTTATGTATTTTGTTGTTTCTTTTTTCTTTTTTTTTCTTTTTTTTGAGAGATATAAACTCAGACCAGAATGCCGTGTCCTTTCCTCTCCTTCTTGACAAATATATTACGATAAAAGAGCCATTAGCAATATTTAACAGAGTGATCCTGAAATAAAAATGAGAGTACTCGTAATATTAAACACTAACAACAGCATGGTTTTTGATGAATTCGATTGTTTTCTCTACGATATTTCTCTTTTTCCGACAGTAAGATCGATGACGCCGAGAAGTGATGTAATATGGGGAAAAGAATTCGAAAAATGTTTGCGCTTTCTTTCCCGATTAACATCACCACGGACGGTTTTTTTAGGTTGCCCAACGTCAGCAACAGCAGAGGTTACTGCAGCAACAGATGACGGGCGTAATGCAACCCGCCGCACCCGCAGCCACCCCGGCGACGATACTCCCAAAGACTTCCGTGAACGCTAAGCAGAAACCGGCACTCGCACTCATTCCTGCCAAAAAGATACAAAGGCTCAACGGGGCCAAGTTTGTTGTGACTAACAACTGCGAGAAGGTACGTATCATCGTTTCCACGAGCCAAGCTCGGCGAGATTCTGCGCGGCATTTTTTACGCCGCCTCGACTGCATCGAGCATCTCGTGTATTCCAGACTGAAGTAAATGATAACGACAACGCCAATCAAATCGTCACATCTACCACTACCACTACAATGATGGTAAACTCGACTGAAAACCACATATCCTCCTCACCGGCCAAGGTCTGTCGGCCGCCCTTGACAACGACCGTCGTCACCGTCGCCACCTCTACACCAAACAAGATTAATCAACGCTCGACATATACTTCCATTGCCGAGGATTCGGATTCCACCAATAACTCGCTGGCGTCGAGTAGCGGCATCGGCGGCAGCAGGGACTGTTCCGGCGTCGGTGTCGAGGAGGAGAACATGTTGACAAGTTTCGAGGGTATCCTACTCAACGGCGCGCCGGCGAGCAACAACAATATGGATATCGACGCGCAGGAGGACGGTTCGTCCAAGGACTCGTCGAGCGTAAGTTCGAAAGATAAACCGTTACAGAGTATGATGCTGGTGGATCTGCTGGAGAGAAAGGTCGACAAAGAGCCGATATTGAACGGCGTGCTCGGCAAAAACTCCATCAACGAGAAGGAGATGGATCTGGTGGAGAATCACATCAAGAAAGTGTTGAAGGAATCTCCCACCGAGCTGAAACTGAAGCCCGAGGTGGAGGGCGGCAACGTCATACAGAACGTTATACAGAATGAGGCATCCGAGGACACCCTGATCGAGGCGCCACGAGGAATCAAGAGATCAGCCAGTGAATCGGATGAATTGGATATCAAGAAGCCGAAATATTCCAATGGCACGATGTCGCCTGATCCGGCAGTCGACTCGACTACAGCGGAATCCACGGTATCGAGTATAAAATCTGAGGAGCAGGACGACGATAAGGACAGCGAAAAAGCGACTGTTTCCTCCACCGCAGCGAATCTCTATGCCGCCTTGGCCGCGGATTGCATAGAAGACGAGACGGATCTGGAGGAACAAGTGAATGTCAACAAGGACACGATAAAGGAAGAAACGGCGGCGGCGGTGGCAACGATAGCAGCTCCTCTTCCTCCTCCTCCACTTCATGTCAAGACGGACCCGACGCCGACTATTCTTGTTAAGGAAGAGCCACCGACTCTGCACATCAAGGAAGAGCCTCACATATTCATCAATCAGATCACCCAGGCACCGCAACCGCAACCACAGCTGCAGCATCAACAGCAGCAACAACTCATAGTTACGACGCCCAGGCAGATAGTCGTCCAGCAGACGATTCCGACAAACAACCAGGTTATCATACCCACATCGGTGAAAGGAAGACCGCCCCCGACTCAACCGCAAGTGCTACTGCAACAGAGCGCGGGTGGGCAGCTGCAGTATGTGGTGTCCGGTGGTGTACCAGGTCAAAACTACGTGCTGGCGCAGCCGCAGACAGCCCTCGTACAGGGACAGGCTCAAACCGTTCTCGTGGCGCAGACGACGCAGCAACAGGGAACCGGTACCAAGACGATTATCATATTGCAACCGCAGGCTGCCACGCAGCCGACCCCGCAGAAGATGGTGGCGGTAACGCCGCAAGGGCAGCAAGTAGTTGTGACGCAAGTGCCACGACCAATTTTACAGAGTCCGGCGCTCGGCAACATTCCACCGCCTCTTGTCCCAACGTCCGCCACTATTCCGCAAGCCTCCATTATAGTCAACAGTTCGGTGGCGCAGGCCAATCCGAACACGGTGACCGTCACAATCCCGGCGATGGCCCAGCAAACTCCGGTCTCCACCAGCGTGCCGTCCAGGGTGGTGACTCCCACTCCGGCGTCCACGCCGCCGCCTACGAGACCCACGACGCCGCACCAGGCGGCCGCCACCCACGGCGTGTCCGCTGTCAAGCCGCCGTCCGTCACGAAGATCGTGAAGACGGTGAGTTCGTCGACCTCTACCGAGCCGGAGTCGAAACCCTCTACGAGCCAGCAGCAGCAACCGGCGCCGCAGTCCTCACCGCAGGAGAATAAAACTATCACGATCAAAATCGATCCCAACGCTTATCTGTGTGAATGGCGAGGCTGTCTTAGGTAAGCTTTAAAATGACTCTTCGAATTGAGAGAGCTCGGTTTCTGAAGCTATCGAGTCAGATATAATTATCCATTTATGACGGTTTTATACGAAAAGTATCTCCATTTCAGACAATTTAAAACACCACACGAGGTATACCTTCACGTTTGCGAGGCTCACTGTCCGACCGGTGGCGAGGAGATACTATGTCTATGGGCGAGTTGCGACGCCCTCAAGAGACGTAGATTCTCGTTAATGACGCACCTTTACGATAGGCACTGTAATGCGGATGTAAGTAAACCTAGCGATTTTTATTTTCTCTCATTAAAGTAATTGTATCGCGACAGTATTAGAAATAATGATCATTGCATATTAGATGGGAAATGGCTTTAAAAGTTTTTGGAGGTGTTTTGATAGATTTTTTTTTTTTTTTTTTAAATAGGCGAAAGTGTGAGTTGACACCATCCTATTATTACGAACCATGCATTGTATAAAATCCAAAATTCAAAAGCCATTATCTCCTGTTTTACGTGGTTAATAATTTTTAATTTTTTTTTTGCCGTAGCCTTCGGAAAATTTTAAATAATAATTACTAAAAATTTCAAAAATATCGTAAGAAAGTGCCTATTATGATACAACTACCTTGGGAAATTAATAACGGACAACATCCGCGCGCGCGCGCGGCGAGTTTTACATTCGCGATGATCTTTTTCCCAGACAATGTCGATAAGGAGGAAACAGCTGACGGTGACGGGCAAAACCGAAGTCTCCACGTCCACACCCCCGACTCCGCATCATCCCGGATACGCACCCAATGCCGCATTCCACGCTATTAAACGGCACGCTCTGGAGTTCGTTAATCCTAAGGAGCTAATGGTAAGTTTGAGAAAACGTTTGGTAACTTTAAAATTTCTGCTCGAAGACATGGAGTTTACCGTTCTCTGTTCGTGCGTGTTCTCTTTCTCTGTCTCTGTCTCTTTCTCTCTCTCTCTCTCTCTCTCTCTCTCTCTCTCTCTCTCTCTCTCTCTCTCTCTCTCTCTCTCTCTCTCCCTCCCCTCTCTCTCCCTCCCCCCTCTATATATATATATATATATATATATATATATATACACATTTAATACAAATTTAAATGGATGCTCAACATGATTTTGATAAAATATATTCGTTTTGTGTGCGTGCGTGCGTGCGTATGGTGTATTGTACTTGATTAAGAATGAAAGATTGACAAAGTTGTAAAATTGAAAAAAATGTCAGGTGGGACAATATTTATAGAATGCATTTTGGGAATAAAAATGGATGAAAGTCAAACACGAACAGAAGAATGGAGTTAAGCGAAATGTATTTTGTATGCTCTGCGAGTATATATATGTATCTATTTATCTCTGAGGCAAACTTCCTCTCCCTGCGATAGTATAAATCAATATACAAATTACATCGCTACACAGATTTGTAATTCTACATTTCTCGTAATACACTTTCTCTATTATAATCTTTCTTCTCCTGTCACATATTGATATTCTGTCAAATCGATATTCTGCGAAATCTCCCGACAGTATCTTCGATTCTGTCCCCTTTGAGAATCTTTGAACGATTAATTTAACGAAAATTTCTTGTTGTCTCTTCCCTGGCGAAGCAGCAGAGGCCGACCAAGCCCGCTGCAGCCACCTCATCAAGCTCTTCTTCCCCCAGACCTGGGCAAAATTCTCCACCGGAACAGGTAAAAAATGTGTTCAGAATTGGAACGAAACCACACCACTAAACACAGCCACAGCCCCTGTGAGCTGCTGCTGTTGCTGGTCCTTTTTTGTCGCCTCTTTGTGCTTTTTCTTATTCCTTCTCTGTTTTCGCACACCATATCATACCCTGAAATTCCTCCGCAAGTTTGTTTTATCCTTCGGTTTGTTGTAGCATGTTTTTTTTTTTTCATTTTTATTTCGACATTACATCTCGTAGCATTTGTCTTTTTTTTTTTACATGTGTCCGACTCGCAATACATATATTCATGTTAGGAAGGTGTTGGCACAGTGTTCGTTTCAATAGAGCAGCAGAAACCAGAAACTTATAAAAAGTAGATACGCTAGACGTAGGTCTGAACATTGTTGTTTTTGTCTGTACGTACGTGTATTTGTTCTATTGTTATAATATGGTTAAGGTGCAAGGATGATTCGCCCGCTGTGTTACATGAATACATACGTGGATATCACGCATTCAGGACGAAACGAATCGCAGCTTCGCCGAGAGATTGCAGCTTCTTACATGACATTAATACGACTCTCATATGACGCATTCGTAGAACAAACATCATACAATTTGGAATTGCCAGTTATATCCATATCCATGCATTTTTCATAAGATTTTTTTTTCTTTTTTAGTAATTAAAGATCAATGTCTTTATTTGTATATCGATTGCTGCCTGTGTGTGTGGAAAGAAAACGAGCGTGCGTGATTGTCAGCCGTTATCTTCTTATTTTACAGGATGACAACGAAGGTCCAGTGACCAAAAGTATTCGCCTAACGGCAGCTCTCATTCTTAGGAACCTAGTCATATACTCAACACATGGTAGAAGGTGAAGTTTCATTTTAGTTTGCTATTATATTATTGCTGGTATCTTGCGAGCGATCTCGATCCTTTCACGAATTATTTACAGGCACCTTAGAGCGTACGAGCCTCACTTGGCAGGCGTGGCGTTGAGCAACGTCGAATCATCGAGAACGATCGCACAAGTCCTGTACGACATGAACGACCAGAGTAGCAGTAGCCATAATAGGTGACCTCTTGAATCAGGCCTCTAAAGAGCTCTTTTAATCTCGTGAGCAGCGATCAACTTACATTATTTCGAATTATGCGGTGCGAGGAGACGAGCGTATAAGTTTGTAATCGTGTTTGCTGTGCTAAGTGCGTGCGTGCATGCGTGCGTGATACGTGCCCATGCGATTCGAAGGAGATTGGGACTAGAGAAGAGATGGTACTGGAGATAAATGTTCCATATATAGAAAAAAAGAGGCCTATAAACTTACTAGGCAAATTACTTTGCCAATTTTAGATTGTAACATGAACTGTAACTAGTGAAACACAAAACAAAGACATTTAGTTAAAATGCGGAAAAGTGATATGTGTCTGCGAGAGAGGGAGAAAAAGAAAGTGAGAAAGAACGAGCGAGCAAGAGAGAGAGAGAGAGAGAGTGCGTGCTTGCGCGTGTCTGTGTGTGTGTGTGTGTGTGTGTGTGTGTAAGAGAGAGATGATATTTCACAGATTTAATATTAATATTTATTTTCTCAACAAGAAATATGGAAAAAGTGTTTTTAGTGAACATGTACAAAAAATAACGAAGAAAATACTTTATGAACGTTATAGTTAATTATATAATCAATATATTATAATTAATATTATATTATTATTCTATTATTAATTATTATATTGTATGTTTTTTTTTCGTAAATCACCAAGAACTTAGCTATAAAGAAGAAAAACGAAACCTTTTTATGAAATGTATTTGTTAGGAATTTATCATTTGCTTATATAATTGCATATTGCAATTACATGGCTATATTATCCGTCTCTCTTTGTTTTATTATTAACTAATCTAATTATCGTCAAAAAAATTAGTAAGATATAACAGTAACATGCATTGGCATGCTAGCGAGTTCGTCATTACAGCAGAACATTCATATCACTGCGTAAATTTAACGATGTCTAGTTTAGATCAGTTTTAGCTCGACGATTCCTAGCTGATTCGACTTCTGCAATGTGTCAAGATACCTAGAGAAAAAATTTTTTACGCTCTCCTGTAATGTAATACGCGGCATATCGTTTAGATTTTCGTTTACAAAATGACTTTGTCATTTAGCGTAACTTCCAATCAAAGAGAGCACTTTGCAAATATTTCGAGACCAACAATATTATTCGCAAGTTAATCAAGTTACAAACATGAAACAAAATTTTGAAACAAAAACTTTTAAAAGGCCTAAGATTATACTTTAAATGACTAAATCGATTTATACTTAATATTTTAAATGGAAATTTTTTGTTTCTTCTTTCTTTGATACTCGGTTAACTCAGTTTTCATGACTGATATCCGCATATTGGAAATATTTTTCGGTTTAATTCTCTTGTGGCAGCTTAGTTGTACTTGCAAACTACATATAAATATATCGCTTCGAGTGTCTCGATTAAATATAACATTTAACACAAGCTTATACAATAATAGACGAAATTTATTGTGATATCGCGTGAAATGCAATATAATCGTTGCAGCGCGTAATGACAAAGTTGTCCTTTGACGCAATTCTTCAACATTATTTGCTTTCACCAAAATTGCTATGGAAGATCGTAGATTTCTTTTTGTATTATACAGTGTATAAAAAAGGAGATACAATTAGAAATGGTGATTTTCTTATAAACCAAGTATGGTCGATTAAAAATTAATCAGTTATTTGATTCATCGGAAAACTCGATATGTAATTTACGAATACAATGAATCTTTATTTTATTTTAAACGGTTTGAAGCGTTGGAGTGACAAGTGTTTTATGTTCTCGGACGTCACTATTTTGTGAACGGCATAGATTGCATTTATTGTTTATTATTGAGTTTTCTGTAACACTATAAAAAAATAAGAGTATAAGCTCTAATCATATTCAAATATATAAATATATATATATAATATTATATGATATATATAAATATATATATATTATGTAATATATTATATATATATATATATATATTCATTACACAATATACATACTTGTACATAATACCTGTATTTCATTCACGATGTTAAAACCTCTGTGTAAATTTCTTAAGATTGTAAGTTTAATGCGTCTATATAAGAGAAACAAAGAAAAAGATTCTTGTATTATAATAGTTTGTGACAAGACGTAGAAGTTGCAAGGAACAGATTTTTGTAATTAATTTAACTCGTTCAGCGAAGAGAGAGAAAAAGGATGTGTTGAGAAACGGCTTTGTCTTATATTACAAAACGGCCGTTTATGGATAAACATAAAAGTATGATAATGGACCCTGTGCGAGCCTCTATTATGTATTTTATATATAAATATATAAAAACAAGTTTAATAGCTGAACGTTTTTAGGAGGACGAAAATCTTGTGAGAGGCTTTTTATTTTTATTATTTGTAATTACCTAGTTTACATGTTCACCGTTTCGTACGATCATTGAGATCATAAATAAACATCTGTGTAAAGGAATAAAAAAAACGATATAATAAATTACTAAATACGAAGGAGAATATGGGAAAGATATATATAGAATGTTGTGTGGTTGTTTCCCTTCTCTCCGTCGTATTGCCAATGAATGTATAAATGGCAAAAAAATATTATCGAAGGCAGAAAAGGCAGAAGAATTGGACGATGCAAGCCTTATCACAGCCGACAGTCACAGAACTTACACGTACGTACACTACAAAACAATTTAAATATAACAATTATGTGTCATCTACTTTTCACTTGTGTGCCACTAATTTTTAATATCTAATTACAATAGTCATATATATATAATGCTTCGGTTAGAAAAAATTGTGGAAAATATAAAATTTATTGCGATATATGAATTGAGTGTATGAAAACTTAATAATATAAAATTTGAGAATATACTAATTTGTACTTTTGAAGACACTAGAGATATTTAGTTAAATTACTTTCGTGGAAATTATTTGTTCTTTGAAAGATGCATGTCGAATACATGATTGTGATATCTCATCATATTTATTAGTTATTTCACTTATTACTTATATCTCTAATTTATTTAAGACTTGTTTAATACAGTTAATTTTTACTTCAAATCTCATTTGCGAAAATTTAGATTACAATTTTTCATTAAAATCGTGTATAGTATTATTGTCTTTTGTTTTTTTTTCTACTTTTTTCTTTTAACCATTCTTCTCTCAATGTGCGTTTTATGTATCTCAATATAACCTCAATATTTATTATACATTCTATGTATAACTACATTCCTTTCGAAGGTCCTAAGAGTGCTCAAGTTTATTATGGAATTAAATTTTTGTGACAGTTTAATGTATTTTTAAGTACAAATGTTTATATAATGTAATCCATGTATTCTTAATATTCGTGACATTTCATAATCGGATAAATTATTATTATAGATATTATATATATATATCAATTATTATAGATATATATATATATATATATATATATATATATATCTCAGAATAATCTTTTAATTTTCTCTTATACCTTCAAAATTGATATATGATACTTTATCTTTTCTCTTAATTTTCTTATATATGTACATGCATTGTTTTATCTTTCGCATACAAGTATGTTTTTTGTTGATCCTTTGTAATATTATTTTTAATCGCACAATAAACTCTTCGCAGCTTGAATAGGAATATTATTGAGATTGTACATTAATATTCTTTGCTAAATTTAGTAATATTTTAAAATCAGATTACACATGGCTTTTGCTCAGAAATATTTAAGAAATTCAGTTTTAATACTGTCATGCATTGCTCTAATTACTTGATTCGTCTTCTTGGAAAGATTCTCTTAGCTCACTGAGGAATGGAAGTAGGAAGCTTTGCTTCTTTTTCCGTATGAAGGCTTGCGACAATCAATTTGAACAATCCATATTCTAGGTACTCAAAGTTTCTGCCATTGTCACGTTCCCATAGTATCTCATTTTTCGTTGCTCGAAAGTAAGTTTCTCAGCAATTTGTCGACGGATATTCTATCCACATTTTGAATGAAGAATTATATATTAATATTAATATATTAATATAATATATATCGCGCGCGCGCGTCCAACATTCATACGATTGTCATGACGCATTTTTTTGCGCATCCGCAAATTATATTCACATTGCTAACGCTCGACACGTTAAATCAATTCGTGTATCTTGCAGTGTCTTCTATCGACGTCATCCTTATTTCTTTCGCAAATATCTATGGACCAAGAGACATCGTATGTAGCACTCTCTATATAACTACATTTAAATCTACATTGAAACTGTCCGGACTCGAATTTAGCGACCTGCAAAAACAAGCAGAAAACACAGACGTTAGTGAGATGCGTATGTACAATTTCACAATTATCTTATCGCGTCGAAAAATTCGTCTACGTCTATCATCGATAACGCTTGATCGAGCGAATCGCCTCGCGCCAAAAAGGTAAAATCTTTGTAGATCATAAAATTCATATATATTTTTCCTACAAAAATGCGTACGCAAATATATAAGTATAACGTCGCACAAAAGTTATCTCGAAAAAAAAAAACTAACAGCCCTTACAAAAGTCTCGACATTAAAATCACGTTATCAACTACAAGCGATAACGCGATACTTTCCCTAAGAAAGATTCGAGTTTTTATCCGTGTCGCCGGCGAACTTGCGCCGCGAGGGTGACCCGCCGGGACATGGGACGAAGTCGACGGAGGGAATGCGTTTCCTGAGGGAGGAACATCGACAGTCGAGCGAGAACGACGTCGATCCGACCTCCTGATCGGGCTCGCGTACACAGATGTGTTTGGGAATCGCATTAAATGGTTTCCTCAACCAGTCTGCTTGCCTGGCGGATTCGTAATTGGCACTGATCAATCGTGGTCTACTTTCACGTGTCTCTACTGTCACGCTGATTCTACCTGAACGCAACGGCGGCGACGGGACTCTCGCAACTGGAAGGTCTAACATCCGAAGGAGGAAGGATCGCGCGATCGTGGAGCGGTTTTTGTCGGTGGAGAATCGTGGACTCTTCGGTACCTCTAAATTCGGAAACCATCACGGTAGACAGTACTCGACAAGATGCGAGAAAACGCAGACGAGGGAGAAGAGATAAACACGAGCATCTTCAACGATCGCGATAAAATACCTGCGACTCTGTTCTTCCTTTCTCGCACGGTCAAACCTCTCATTGGTGACCTGTCTACGGAGCTCGCTGATCTGTTTACTGTATTCCGCCGCTTGATTCTGATACTGCCTAAGCTCTGCGGATTCTGACGATCTGTAAGAGAAAATGTGCAACGTAATATAAAGATAATAAGATACGAATGTAATATAGTGGAATGCGTACAGTTTACTTTGAAGCTCGGAGACTTTCTGTTTTAATCTGGAGATTTCGTTTTGCAACTCCTGATTTGTGGCTTGCGCGTTGATGGACTCCTGCCTCGCTTGATCCAAAAGAGTCTCTAATCGTTCCACAGTCACGCGATCTCTGGTCATCTGTTCCTGCACGATACTCTGCTCGGCTTTCAGCCTCGACACTTGCGCTTCGTACTACGTGAAAGTTAAAAAATGTGCGTTGTCAAGGAGAAATCAAACAACTGGCGCGCATAAAAAATTAGAAATACGTAAGGTATTTACATGTTCCTTTATGGTATTTTTGTCGCCGAGTTGCTCCACAAGCGTGTCTTTCTGCTGATCTAACTTTACGCATAGATCCCTGACCGCCAGTAGATCGGCCTCAGCTCGGTGTCTCTGTTCAATCTGCTGTCGCAGTTGCGTTTCCATGCTAGCAACGTTTTGCGTTAGATTGCTTATCTGGAAAAAAATCATCATACATTACACAAAAATCGTTACATCATCATGGTCTTGAATTGAATTTACTTATTTTCAGTTGCGTATCATCGTAGTATGATAAACGAGAAATACCAATGATTCCTCGCATCCACTATGAGAAGAGAAAAATACCTGTGTCTCGTAGCCTTTTATCAAACAATCCCTGTCCGTCAATTGACGTTCCAGATCGGCTATCTGATGCCTCGCGGTTTGAAGGGCGCCTTTAGCCTCTGCCGCCTCGGATTCTAAACTGTGGTTGTTGCTTTCCAAGACCGTCGCCTCTAAGCTGAGACTGCGGAAATGGTTTAGCATCTCCGTTCTCTCGTTTTCCTGAGAGGATCGGACAAGATGAGCAACGTTCTCGAGGCGAGTATTTATTATCAATGAAAATATCTTTGAAATATATATGATGTTTGCTGAGAGAGATAGAATAAATATAATTGAAATTAATGTTATGATAATAAAAAAATTTTTTAAAAATAATTTTTTGTTCATAGGAGTATAGCAGTATAAATATATTCAATTTATGAGATTTTATTTATTTATAAATATTTATTTCTTTTATTTAATAGGAAAAATAGTTATAAAAATAAGAATATTAATTTTGGAGATTAAAGGTGTAATGAAATATATATATATAAGGCTGAGATATAAATATTTATTTAAAATTCCTACCTTTCGATTCAGGAGTTCCTCGGCGCGACGTACTTCGCTGACGTAGGTCTGCAGCTGTCTCTTGAGATCGTGGCACTCGGCGCGCGAGGTCTCCAGCTCGTGTTGCAGATTCTGCACCTCGCAGGTCATCGCCGCCAGGTCGTCCTGCAGCTTTCGGTTCTCCTGGATCGCGTTCTCGCGGTCCATCGACGCGGCCTTGAACTGCCGCTGCACCGTCTCCATCTCCAGCTGCAGCGATCTCAGCTGACGTTCCCGCTCCGCGCTCTGATCGATGCATATTCTACAATTAATACCGTCGTTGCAGAGCACGAAAAAAATATATGACGCAGACTTATTCGCGCGAAGCAAATAAGCGGTGGTAATTAAGAAATAATTAAGTAATAATTAATAAATAATTGCTAATTCATTAATAAATAATTACTTATTCATTTTGCGAAAGAATAACTCTCAGATTATTCGAATGCGGGTATAAGTATAATAAATATGATTTTTTTTTTTTTTTATTCAACATTATATCTTCAACCTTGCAAGTATCGGCTTCTATTATCATGGAGTCGTGTGTTAGCACACGCAGATATTTAATCGATCTACGGTTGTTTATGCGGATCACGCGCATTGTTTCTCGTGGCGCAAGATATATTCGCGAAAGGGGACAAGGGCAATACAAACGAATTAGGCGTTCTATCGTTTCCCAACTCTTTCTCGAAATGAAGAGAGTACTTATACGTGATAAGATTTTTATACTATCATTTATTATACAAGAAATCGAGAATCGTGCGTGCAATTCTCTCTCGACAATTCGCCAAAAGCGAAACCGATGGAATATTAATTTATTTAACTTATGTGCCACACGTGGACTACGAATGACATTTGAACATCCTGAAGATGAAATCTTCGCGGAAGAACTGGACGCATAAAACATCATCGCAGCTTTCATCGCGGAAAACGTTGACGCGCGCTATTGAAAGCGCCAATCATTTCCAACTTTCGATAGGCCAACAGCAGGAACAAATCGGAGTTTTAGCTCCTCAAAGTGTCCCGGACAGCCGCGTGGATCATCGATCATTCGTGCCGATTACGCGCGACTTGCGTAATCGCGGGACTTACAACGATCGAGACACGCGCGAAAAGGACGCTGGACGACTTTCTCTCGTCTTTCTTGCCGTCCTTCTCAGCAACAGTAGCAACAGCAGCCGCGGCAGATCTGGTCCGAGTATGAAAGTGAAAACAAATTCCGCCGATCGAGGAAAGCATTTTTCGCGAAAGAATTTTCCGCGATCATGCAATAAGCCACCGATCTATTTGAAAGAAAAATTGTTTTCAACCGAAGAATTAATTAGAATTAATTAGCCGAAGATATAGATTTCACATTAGAAAAGACAGAATAATTTTTAAGAATTAATATAATTACAACTTTGTCTAAATCGATTATATATGGGATAAAACTTTTTTTAAAATACATTTTTATATTTCAACGGGCTAGAAAGAGGCAGACGTGGATTGTCTGGCTCTTTCTAGCCCGTAGAAATTTAAATACGTATTTCACTTTGAGAGAGACCTTACTAATGTCTTAATTTTTTTTTTAAGTTACATACGAGAAGCGAGAGAGCTTGATTTTCTCAATTGGAAAATGTATCTCATTATTTCCCGGTAATCCTGAAGATAATATTACAAATTTGTATAATCAGTTCTTCTCTCATAATTTGATCGCGTGCGTATGCTCGTCGATTCGTCCTCGTCACGCATCGAGGCGGATTATCACCTCGCGATAATGACGATGGAAATTATGTCACGGATGTTACAGAAGAATGCATTCGCGATACTCGAAGAAATGATTTCTATTTCCACAGGCACTCGCGACAGGATATAAATTTCTCTTCCACAGAGCGACGAAGCCTCTCCTCTCATCGACGATGAAATTTATCCCATAAACGCGATACCGGTAGTGAGTTTCCAGTTTTTCCCGACACGGAAGAGATTTCCGGTACTCTGAAACTAAACGAACTATAGAGAACCGCTCATCTCGGCAATGCAAATTTTCCAAACGACAAGTCAAACGTAATTCAATGGAACTCTGAATATTATTCACCGTCTAATTGTTCGTCCGGCTTCCTCCTGATTGCTCAAGTTCACATCTCACTCTCTCTTTCTCTCGGCATCATCGTTTAGAAGGAAAGTTCACAGCTAATATAAAAGGCGACACAACATAAAAGGAAAAGTACCATAGAAAGCATCGCAAGTGCTCCACGTTCTCTTAATATATGCAAAGATGTACAGACAGAGAAATGCTCTTCGTAGCTTCACACTCGCTCGTCTAATCACAAAGCTCCACATAGCAAATTTATTTCAGTATATTACGAAATCGAAAGGGCGCGATCCGTTTATCGCGATTTACAGTAATTATCAGTAATTATCGAAATTTGCTTCTGATTTGATGGTCGACGTCTAATTTTTTGCCGCGATCATATCGCGATTAAATAGTTACTCGCATCTTCAATCTCTCTATAATCCGTACAAGTTGCATCTCGAGGACTGTTTAGCTAGAGATAAAATTTGCATTCGTATGGCTTTACCAAAAGCAACGAAATCTTTATGGAAACGTGAGTCAGAGAGTGCATCGGCCTAAGGAGGGTCCGCTGGATCCCTCGTAATTCCCTTCCTCGATTACCTCATCAAAAGACGTACCGTTTTACACGTCGAAATTGATATAGCAAACGGTACTAGCTGCCTCTGCTTATAGAAAATCTAAAAAAAACCTAAAGGAATCTAAAAGAAAGTATGATACAAGCATTGCGAGTATTATATCAATTCGTGAGCGGCGCTTGGAACTTTTAGTCCTTTTAACTTAGAATTTTTTTAATATGATACATATAAATTTCTGACGATCTAAACACAAGCAAATTGTTTATGAAAATTTTTTAATTCTGGACATGCGCTATTTATTGATGCAGAGTGTGTTTTTTTAATTCAAATTATAAAGGATTGAAGTTAAAATTTTATTTCTTTAAAAATAAAATAAAATAAAAGTTATATAAATAAAAAGTTTCAATACACGATGATAACTCGGGGATATATGCGCGAGTCATCTTTATTATTCGTAGTTAACTCGAGAGATTATGTGAAGAGGCACGGGCGCGCCCTTTCAAAGAGACACTCTTTGATTTAGCATTACCGTTATAAAGGTAAAGGGCATTGCACGCGATCCTCTCCTCGTAACCAAACTTTACGTGAGAAGAGGCGAACAGATGTTACGTGAGAAGAGGAATCGTTGCGATCTCGAAACGCACAAAATTATTCACATGGACAAAATGCAATCGTTCGGTGCAAATTTTAATTTTGCTCCTCATTTCTAAACACTCCTATATTTAACAAATTGAACTCGTAAAAGTCACTGTAAAAAAATCAAAGAAAGAGAATCTTCTACAAAAAAAAGATAAATGTGTTACAAATTCTTTTTATCAATCAGTTGATTGAAATAAAAAACTCAATAGTATCAATATTACTTTCATAATGAAATTTTTTTAAAAATATATTTTTAAAAATATATTATATTAAATATATTAAATATTTTTTAAAAATATATTATAATTAATATTATACTATCATTCATAGTTATACTATTGATCCTACTTTTAAAATATTATTTTATATATCTAGAGAAAAATATATAAAAAAGTATCTTTATTATTCCTTATCAAACGCAATCAAACTTAATTTGGGACGGTCTCGTGATTTTTCAAGGCTATGGCAATTTAAGACGCTAGGAAAGCTAACGAAGCAGAAGTAATTTTATGAGAAATGTGACAATGTTTCGCTTCTGGCCTCTTCACGTCAGATTGGATGATTGTCAGACGATTATGCGTTTTCCGTTACCGGATTTGCCTTCAAGTCCGGTGCCGAATTATGCAACAATTCGTGAAGAAACCCACTTGGCCCACGAGAGCCGTAACTATCGTCACTGATGGACGATGATGTTTCGGGAGGTCGAGCGATGATGAAAGTCGTCCCTCCTCGTGTAATAAAGATGTTGCGTGAAAGTGTCGCAACGGTGAATTTTTTAAGGAGCCTCTTGGCGAGGCAAGCGAGGGGATAATCGTAGTATTGCGTAAAGAAAAATAAATAAATAAATAAATTTGTCGAAATTAGCTTTTCTTTTCTTCGCGAAATTCGCAACTTTTTCGACGATTTCCCGGAATTTTCGTCAAATAAAATTAAATAAGATTATTTGTTAATTCGAATGATGTAATCCGTATAAAAGTAAATCGCATCGATAATTAAATGGAATCGAATTCCATAGAGGATCAAACTGTAGATGATCTCATTGGATCTACGCGTTAAAAATTTCAAAATCCCACGCACGGAATTTATCGATTTTTTTTTTCCTCCCCCGCAGCTGCATGCGCGAAGAAGTAAAATATGCACATACTCTGTTGGTGCCGAGCCGGATGCAGGACGTACGCAATCCACGCTTCCTTAAATGCGACAAGAGAAATGAACGCATATCTGTATCTGGACTGATCTACAACAAAGATTATCAGACACACTGCAATCGTTATAAATATAACGCCCATTAAACCTTCTAACGTTCCTCCAAACAGATCTGATGTCGAACAGCTGATCTGATAACGGAGACTCGAATGAAATCCGTAAAAAAACAATGTTTAAAGTACCACTATGTAAATGCATAAAAGTCCATAAATTGCATAAAAATGCTATATTTCTTAAAGCTCCTAATTCATGCGGGATATTTTCCGCGTGATGACAAAGGAGGTTCATCGAGAGAGGATCCGGGTACCGATAGATCCGCGAGTAATTCGCGTCCGGCTCGGATATTACGTCTTGTCAAAAACATATGGGAAAAGGGAAAAGAGATATAAGACGGTTTTTCCCGGATTGCACCCGGTATTAGTCACTCTGAACTGGACTGGACTGGACGAATAGCGAACGATTGGGCCCATGTCACTGGCGGATTCGATCCCCGACTCTTCGGTCGAGTTAGGCAACAGTCATAGAACCTCGAAGCCGGGACGAGCGCGAGTCAGTCTCGCTGAGCTTTCCGCGGCGATAAGACCGACTCGACGCAGACCGCGACTCAACTCTAGAGCTTCTGATATGGGATGCGGAGGATCGAGCGATGAATCGAGAGAAGAGATAATTTGTGAAATAGTGACGTGATACAACGACGAGATCGTCGAACGACGCAGCGCGATGAAGATGTCGAGATCGAGGTACGTTTTTTGACAGAACTAGACAAACTTCTCGATAAAATACGGAGATGTATGAAAATTATATACGATAAATAACGTAACACACACATTTTGATCCGGGATCGAATAGCAAGCGGTAGGATTGCATAAATATTGCTCGAAAGGTTAAACAAAACGGCATTTAATATCTTCCTTTCACTATCTCGGAAGCTGCGATCATCAGATGCAAAAGGACACGAGGCAATGCGGCATTCTTGAATCACGTGAAATTATAGAAATTAGATAGAAGAATTAAAATAGAAAGTGTAATATTACCTGCGATATTTTGTCATCGCTTCAAAATTAACACTTCTGTCAATGAACGGGTATCCAAAGCAATTTTAAATGTTAGTGCATCAGTTTCAAGAAAGAATTAATTTTTCATTGAAACCGATTCGTTGTGCACAAATTTTTCTTGGTACGATACCAAGAAATTAATTATTAAAAATAAAATCTTGAATTGAGATTTTATTTTTAATAATTAATTTCTTGGTATCGTACCAAGAAAAATTTGTGCCCTGTGCACAACGAATCGGTTTCAATGAAAAATTAATTCTTTCTTGAAACTGATGCACTAACATTTAAAGTTGCTTTGGATACCCGTTCATTGACAGAAGTGTTAATTTTGAAGCGATGACAAAATATCGCAGGTAATATTACACTTTCTATTTTAATTCTTCTAACTATCTAATTTCTATAATTAGATAGTTTATTCTATAATAAAAACCCCTCTGAAATTTAAATATGTGTTTTACATTGAGAGTCTAAAAAGTTTTAGGTATTTAAATGTTAAAAATGTGTCGGAACTTTTCTCCGCTCGAAACAAAATACAAAGAGCCTTTGTATTTGGAAACCTCCTAAAAATAAAATAAAATGGAAAATAATGTTCGATGCTCAGCAGCTGTTATAAAAAAATCGTCGCAGGACAATGTGTCGAAGACACGCGGTTGGTAACCGGGTACCCATAGATTGATGGAAAGGTGAAAAAAATTATGCATTAACAGAAGGGTCAAAATAAAACGTGTTAAAGAGAAATTAGTCGAAAATCGTGCATTCGCCAAGCTCCGTCGACCAAAAACATTGACGTTATACGCGATTTTACGTTGTTTGTATTGCGCGGCGCAGATCGATTATGCTGTATTAGCAGACACTTTCTTTTTTTTACACGGAAATGTGTAAATCCACCCCGTCAACACACGAGCCGAGATACGCTTGATTATATAAGCGCGATCTTAATGACGAGTGCGATTAGAAATATATCGTATAGAAAATTCCTCGTATATAGCGTAACATAGGTTCCGTGCAACGCGTGTACGACATGCGTGTAAGATGAGTGACTCGGGTAATAACTGGTTATTACAATTTAACGAGACGGAAGACGGAGAAAGTGCATCTCCGGCAAAGAAAGTATAAAATCACGGCAAAATAAATAATTGTAATAACGCGTCGCACAAATGTCGCGAGGGCCTGGAAAGATATTATAATCTGTGTTCCACAAAAAGGAGCAAAATTATATCTGGAAAGTTTTATATACGTGAAATTAAATAACCGCGTAATCTTTACTATGTAAAGGCAACTTTGCGTCTCCCTGCATCGGTAAATGGCATTTAAATTATAATGGCATTCTAATTTAAATTCCGACGAATTTTACAGAATATATATATTTAATAATCTAATGAGACAATATATATATATTTATTTATTTGAGATGAAAATGTCTCATTAGATTATTACGAAATTTCTCTTTATGATGCTATGTGTATCGCAGGTATACAATTTTGATAAACTTTGATAAGTAGGCCGAATTAAATTGGCGCGTTAAAAAAAGGATATAAATTATGCAATACACCCCACGTTGCATAAGTTAATGGCATACCTATATCGAATGTCATCGCCGCGAGGTAGGCGGCAATAAGGACACGTCGGGTAACAGGAATTCGTACGATGGCAATCGGTGGCTTTCGATCGAGAGTGAATTTCTGCCGCGTGCCTTCCAGAATCCCGCATCTCTCGTCGAGATTAATCGAAGAAAGATTGCATCGAACAATTTACACCGGATATATATTAAGAATTTTGCACCGAAATTTAGTAATCGTAGTTATTGCTATATATACGCGGTATCGACGAACATTATTTAATCGACACTCTGTGCTAAACGAGACTCTGCTACTTCGATTCATAAATCGCGAGTAAAATTGGACCTTGACTTTCGCTAAATTTCTGCAAAATAATCTTAATCGCTTTTCTACGCTTTTTTCGTTTAATTATAAAAATTGCTGAGAATGAATATTTATATATTGAATTTTCAGTAGATTTATTTCAATTTCACACACAGAGAGCATCAGAGTTTGAGATCGCAAACAACGCGTTTTGTCAACTCCTTGATCCTTCTGTCAATGCATAATTTTTTCACGCGTGTTTTTAAAACGTTGCGACAATTTTTTTAAAGCAGCTGCTGGGCATTTTTCTTTCGCGTTATTTTAAGAAATTTCCGAATACAAAGGCCCTTTGTATTTTGTTTCGGGCGGAGAAAAGTCCCGACACATTTTTTATATTTAAAGTTACCCGTTCATTGACAGAAGGGATAACGAAGACCGTTTTCTACATCGTTTTTACGCATAGAAAATGTCGATATTATTATCATTGGATTTCGCTGTTTGTCTCCTTGTGCGTAGATCGAAATCGAGGAATACGAACGAGAAAGTTCTGATGTAACTCGCCCCTTGCCGGATGATCGTTAATTAGACGATTGTGTAACAAACACGTCGCGTTCGCACTCGCGAGCACCGATTTTACGGATGCGAGAGTGTAACGTCACGGATAACGATCTCGCTCCTTTGTTCACGCTCGACTGTTAAACCGATTCAGCGACGCGTTAATGGGAAAGGAAAATATTTCTTTCCGCGTGTAGAGAGTAAACACTTCACGCGTGTTGTGTTACGAGAGGCGGAATGCGGTAATGCGCGATTACTTCCAGGACGCAAGTCTTCCGTAAACGGCAAGTTATTTTTATAAAATGTGAAAAATTATCGAGAAATTACATCAGATCATCTTATCTTATCTCGACTAACGAGGCGCGTTAATTATTATTTCGACGCACGCCGGATGAATCATCATTGTCAAACGACAACCGCGAGATTAATCTCATACACAATTAACATAACGAGGGATAAAATTCTCGACAGTCCGACGGTGGAAAGTTGCAGAAGGTAGCTCCATTAGCAACAGCATTAGACAAGACCTCGCGCTGTTTAATTACTTCCTCGATTTAAAAAAAAAAAGAAAGAAAAATAAACTAAATGCTATCACATTCCTTTGTGAATGAGCAGCGTGTGCGTAACATGTTACAAAAATCACCGTATAAACATATGTAATTTATATTCAAATATAAAGAATATCGCGAGAATAGATCATTTAAGATGTTCTAGATAGATTTGCAAAAATCAATTCTTGATTTCGTGCTTTTCAGACTAAAATTTTAAAGTCATCGTATCCGTAAAATTTCGCAAGACGGGAGAAAGAAAGAAGAAAAAAAAAGAGAAAAGGCCTTTTGCTTTTCGCGACGCGGGGAGCATTTCTATACGCGACACATTATTCTTATTCCGTGCACATGTCGTCATCCTAAGCCCTGCCACCAGGGACAATGCCATTGCCATAGTGAAACAGTGAAAGTATGGTCATTTTGCTCTTCCAACCTCGCATGCACGCACGCACGCACGCACCGCACACGCATCGACACTTCGCGATAGTCTCGTTTTGAACGTCGCATCTCTCGACAAAAACGCTCTCCACGTAGTGTAAACGCGTGAATTTACTCGTGCGCGCGCTAAAGATGAGAGGTAAAATCGGTATCTTTCGTTCACGCGGTTGTCACATCATCACTTTACTTTAATCCTTCTATTGATGCATAGTTTTTTACCCTTTCATCAACTGCGACAATTTCTTCATAGCATCGAACATTCTTTTATTCTTTGTTTATATTTAAGGAGAATTCCGAATACAAAGGCTCTTTGTATTTTGTTTCGGGCGGAGAAAGATTCCGATACATTTTTAACATTTAAAGTCGCCCGGGTATCCGTTCATTGACAGAAGGATTAATCGTAATTGATCGATCGTATTATATCTTTGCGTGGCTACACTGCTGCTCATTCCTGACGTGTCTCTTCGCGAAACAATTTCCGTTTCTGCCAGATTTGCTAAGCTCGAATTAATTTTCAGCGCGATGCGGATCCTCCTAGGATGCATCATCTGCCTTCTGTCAGCGGCTAACGCGAGGACCGCGATTATGCCGCCGCCGTGGGCCGATCCCTCGAGCAATCCTTGCGCCGCGCAACCGCGCGGCTGGCAGTTGCTATACTGGCCGGCCGATGGAAAATGCTACAAAATATTCCAGGCAAGAGTCCTACTACAATCTCTATTATCTATAAGAAAAAGATCACATCCTGTGAATTTGTACTAATCGCTATGATATTATGTCGCGACAGATCGGCGTCCCGTGTCCGGAAACCATGGAACTGGGCCCCGCGGCCGACGGCGGCGGAACGATCGCGGAATGCCGATGTCCCCCGGGAACCGCGCAGTCGCCCAGGGACGCCCTGTGCCATCCGATATTCACGAGAGCTTCCTGCTCCGAGGGTCAATTCTTCGCACCGGTGCCCGACGTGTCCAATAAATTGGGGTAAATAAAAAAAAAAAAAAAAAAGATAGAACCTGTTCTCTCATTCGAAGATGATCGTGCGCTCACACACACACACACACACACACAAATAATGAACCTCCTTCTCCTCAGGTCGAAACGACGATGGGGAGTCTGTCGCGATCCCGAACCCTGCAACGAGCGAGACGAGATCTACTGGCCCAGGGACGGCAAGTGCTATCCGCGGCTCAGCAGAGGTCCTTGCCCGCGAGGCGAGCTCCTCGTCGCGGGCGAGGACGGTCTAGCGACCTGCTCGTGCTCGACGAGTGGCGAACTGGGCAGGTACCATTGGCTGGGGAACGGCGGCGGTTGCCACGAGCACTATACCAAGGGTCCGTGCTCGGAATCCGGAGAGCTGTTCCTGCCGGGTGGCACCTGCGGCTGCCATCCTCAATTACCTCACTACCACGAACCGAGCGGAATGTGCTATCAATTGGGTGAGACATTCACATTCAATTTTTAATCTAATAATGTAAAGTGTATAATTAAATTATATAATGTTAATTATAAACATGTTTTTATATTCGATTTTTAAATCTTTTTTTTTGCAACAACCATCTCTCTAAATTTCTACAACTCCGACAATTATATACCTCAGGCGGCGTCGGTCCATGTTCGCAAGGACATCATTTTGTGGTAACTATGGACGCCCAATCGTCGACGCAGGAGGACGTTGTGCGAGCCAGATGTGTGTGCAAATCGGGTCACGTGTTGTACAAGAACGGACAGTGCTATCGACTGCACACGAGAGGACCCTGCGAGAGCGGTTACATGCTGATCAACTCGTCGACCTGCGTTCCCGTGCCGTGCAAACGCGGCAGATTATACTTTCCCCAGGAGAAGACCTGCTATAAGATCGGCACACGAGGACCGTGTCCGACCGGGCAGATAGTGTTGTACGACTACAACGTGAGGCCGTCCCTCGACGGGGTCGGTTATAACGGCGTGTGCGGATGCACCAGTGTCATGAGAGACGCCGGCAAATGCGTGGGAGTCGACAGTGACGACTGCGAGAGCACGCCCGGCATGGTAATGATCAATAAAACCTGCTACAAACTGTACACGCAGGGCCCGTGCACCGCGGGCGAGTGGTTGGTCGCGCAAAGAATACCGAGGAATTCTCGATTGTGGCGAGAGGGGAAGTCGCGACCGAAAGCCAGATGCGAGTGCCGACCCGGCTACAAGAGGATCGTCGAGAGCTCGGAAGAAGCTCTGGAAGAGCTGGAAAGCAATAGTCTGATCTCGCTGAATGGCTGCCAGCCACCCGCGGTGAGCCTGGCAAAATTTCTCAACGACAACGTCAAGTCGATGATGATCTGAGTGGCTGTGCAGTAAATCTGCACTGGAGCGTTTATAATTTATTACAGATTTCACGGGATAAATTTATTTTTTTTTTTACCTAGCAAAGGACGCGCGCGATACGTTCAAACATTTCAGTCGAAAGAATAATTATAGTATATAGTTTATACTATATACTGGATTTAGTTTTGTACATAATGTTATATGATTAATTATTTCGTAGTTTTATCTTGTTTTTCACGAGTCGTTGAACGAAGCTTTATTTATTATGTTCTATACCTTAAGCATTGTAAATATATCATCTATGGTTTAGTGACTTATAAAACCTAGAATTTCTCTTGAGAGACATGTGCCACTTTTTTTCTACGAACTACTGGACGTTGTAAATAAACGCAGATGTACTTACTCGTTTTGATGCTGTAAATCACGGATTTGTTGTTGTATCCCCTCTGTTTCTTGGTCCTTATGCATCAATTCTCGTTCCAATGCAGCAATCTTCTCCGTTTTCTCGTCCAATGCCATCTGAAAAAATAAATAAATAAATAAATGATCGATTTTATAAATTATCGTCTTGTGAAATAGCAATGTAATTTGCTGTACTATCTCATTTACCAATAATCGATCCTTCTCTTGATCCAAAAGTGTCATGTTCGCGCGCAGATTATTAATTTCTTGTTTCAGCTCCTTGATTTGATCATTCAACTGCGTCTGTTGTTGCTCCATACCTTTATTGCGGTCTATAGCCTTGTTCAATTCCGATTCTGTCTGCGACAGTTGACCCTGCACGTCCCCGAGTGCTTGATCCGTTTGATCTTGCAGCGTTCTGCAATTGAAAATTTAAAAGATCGAGAGATTACATTTTATTTTTTTTTTTAAGAAATAAGATTTGATAGATTACCGTAGTTGAAAATATTGCGTCCGTTGCGCCATTAATTCTTGCTTCGTACGGCGCAGTTCCTCTTGCGCGTCGCCCAACTGATCCTCGAGACCGCTTATCGTCGCCCTCTTCGTGCCTTGAGTGACCAACAGATCTTGTCGTTCTTTCTCTGTATGTTTCAATCGCGTCTCTGCCTCGACTAAATTTTCCTTCAGACGAAGCTGTTCACACGTATGCGCTTCCGACATCATCTATATTATCCAGTCATGCATCCGCAGCACACGTATTGCAGCAACCACACATGGAAAGTATTAGTAAAAATTAGTAATAAGTCACTACTAATTATATATATATATATTAATTATATATATAATTAGTATAATAATTGTTCTATTATAATTAGTGAAATGGAGTAGAGAATGTGTTAAGATTGTTATTAACTTAGTTATTAATTAATGTTAAAATTAAAATTCTAAAGAAACTAACAAGGTATGGAATAACATTTAATTAATTTAAAATTTACTAATGTGATATTATCCAGTCATGTATCCGCAACACATGTATTGCAGCAATCACACATGGAAAGTATTAGTAAAAATTAGTAATAAGTCACTACTAATTATATTAATCATATATATAATTAGTATATAATTGTTCTATTATAATTAATAAAATGGAGTAGAAAATGTGTTAACATTGTTATTAACTTAATTATTAATTAACGTTAAAATTAAAATTTTAGGGAACCTAACAAGGAATGGGATAATATTTAACCAATTTAATTTACAAATGTGAACGATCTCTGTACCTTAAGTCTTTCCCGCAATGCATCACGCTCGTCTATGAGTCGCTCAACATCTGCTCTGGCTGTATCCCGCTCTCGTTCCAGACGTTCAAGCATTGCCTGCATAACATTCAAATTGGAATGTTGAAATTGCAAATAAAACATTTAACTTACAAACCGTAAATACCTTTGCCGCACTGATGTTTCCGGCAGATATCGGCGACTCAGACATACAGGTACAAGTATGGACAGGTTTGCACGATCTACAAGGAACACATCCCTGTCTCTGCTGATCCTTGTAAGTTTTCAATCGTGCTTCCAGATCCTCCTTTTGGTAACACAGTTCTTCTTTCTCCCGTTGTGCTTTGCTTAAAGCTTGCTCCATATCGCTTAATTCGCGTTTTAATTCACATATTCGTGTCCATAAATCAACCTATGCAATTCATTATAAAATAATAAAATTACAATTTCTCACTCGTTAGACACTCGTAGATATTTCTTTCAGATTCAATTCTTACGTTATCTTTATCAGATACTCTGTGTTGCTCATCTCGACAATTAATGTATTCTCTCTTGTAGTGATCTCGTTCTGCCTCCAATTGCTGAATTGAATGTTGTAACTAGCAGGAGAAAAGAGAACAAATGCCATTTTTTTGGTATCATATTCTTAATAAGATTAGTCGATATTTAAATAAACTGCTTTAACTTACAGACATAATTTTAAAATCCGCCTCGTCAAGCAGTCTTTGCATGTCAAGATTGTCTCTATTCTTTATAACTTTTCCATCTTTAATTATTGCCTGATGATCTACAGTATATCTTTCATTTTTGTGGTTCTTGAATGCTGAAACAAAAGACAAAAAAAGATTTTTTAATATATTACTTTTCTGACTAAATATTTACATAATATGATTGCATTTTTCAATAATAATTCTTCTATAAAAATATATTTAATATTACTGGGCTAAGCGCCATCAAAAATCGATTTGTTACTAATAATTTTTTTCCTCAATTTCATGCCTTTCTGATTATTCGTTTCCCCGTTTTTTTTTGCGTTTTTTTTTTTATCATTACCCTTTATTACACAATATTCTTGATATGTATTTATTCTTCCAATATTTTATTAGTATATTACAATTGATTAATACCTTGTCTTTGGTATTCGTTTTCTTTAGTCAGTCTTTCCATCTCATCGTTTAAACTTTTTTCTGCAATATTATATTTCAAACTTTTACTCTCGGCAAAAATAATACAGGCTGTTAAAAAGAAAGATATCAAAGTTCAATATCATACCAATAATTGCTAGTTGATTGATCCTATCGGACATTTGTTTCTTTTCATCTAATGTAGATTCTAGAGTGCGTTGGACATTACGTTTCTCAAGCTTGCAAGATTCTAGATCTGCTCTCAACTCCTGCACCTCTCTACGTTCTACAGTTAACTCACGTTCTAAGACATGCACCTGTGTCATGACATCTTCTAACTTTTCCTAAACAAGCATATAATTGTGGAAATAAAAAAGAATTGTCTTGGCAAAAATACACAAGTATAATTCGTGGTAATTACCTGAAGTCTACAAACTCTCCTATTATTTTCTTTAACCGCAGAATTGCAGTCGGCCTCTACAGCTAATGCTACATGATCTATATCTCTCAATTCTTTTTCTAATTCCTCATTTCGTTTTGCTAGTTTCATTGCCTGAGACATTGCGTCATGTTGTTTATTTAGAGATTCTGCATCAAAGGAAATAGTATACAAAATATGTATCGACTGTTTTCATATGATTAGTCAAATTAAAAAAAGTCTGTCTTATAAAAATTCATCTACTTTAATTAAGTTTCTTGCCTTTTAGCTGTTGTTCTAACTCTAGTTTGGCATGTTGAAGGATCCTCACTTCACTAATTTCTGCAACATCATGAGCAGCACCAATTTTCTTTTCCATTTTCTTGCAATTGCAATCCTTGCTAACTGCGGCATAGGAACGCCCGCCTTCCAACATTTTTCTTAGTCGAATTATTTCTTTTTCTTTCGTAGCTAGCTATAAAAGATATTTTATTCTATAACAATATGTTAATGAACATGACTTGCATCATTGAAGATATTATCACCATGCATCAATGATTCCTAGCATGCAGGATATAAATGATTATTCGCGTACACAAGATTTTTCATTTTTTCCTAGAAAAAATGTTCAAGAATTGCATGCATAAATACTGATGCTTAGTATACCTGTTTTTCAAGGGTCTCTATAGTATCTGTTTGCAATAAAAGCTCCCCTCGTAATTTTGTTACCTCCTGATTTAAACAGTTCATCTTGTGATCTGCCATGCTTACTATATCTATTATCTTAGGCTCGACGCTACTTAATTTCGGCAGTGAGCCACTACTCTTTGCCCTTGGCATTGGCTCGGCTTCTAAGACAGGTCTTCTAAGAGGAAAACAGGGACGTTTCTTAGCAGCTGTAAAAATTTTAAAAGTATCGTCATTTAAAAATCAATTAGTGTGTGTCGTATGTTTTGCTGATAATTATAATAAAATAATAAAAATTAATAAAATAATAAAAACTTACACAATCCCACATTAATAATAGTTGGCTTTAAACATTTGCCTTGAAGTTCTAATATCTTCTTAGATTTGGCAGCTGATTCTGTCTCCAGTTCCTTTATCTTATGTATGTTTCGTGAGGATGCCAATTGCAAATCATTGCATTCACATTCTAATTTATGTATCTGTTTTTTAAAATCCTTGATTTGTTTCTGATGCGCTTCTTTTGCCTCTATCAGATCTGAGTGAAGCTGATTACATTCTCGCACTAATCTTGCATTATCACATTTGTAGGGATCAACTGTCAATTGCAACTGACTATGTGCCTGCATACACCATGCAATACCATCACGTTAGGTTGTATGTGAATTTTGTTTCTATCATTAAAACTGATTCTTTTTTGAAGTTGCTTAAAAAAGTAATCTTTGAAGTTAGACAATAAAACTCTATATGTATTCAACTGTTGCGTCTCACAAATTCAAAAGAAACTGAATATTTTTGTAAAGTTGTATTGGAGAGCGATACTATTTTGTTTCAACGTACCTCAATATTCTGCTGGGCAATGGCTTTAAAATGTTTAAGACTGTCTGTAGTATGTACAAGATCAGCCAGTAAAGTTTCTATCAGAGGTAAAGCATCTAACGACAGTGCTTGCTTGTATCCTAAGTTATCCAGATGTTTTCTAACTGTTCGATACCTAGAGGCAACATTATATTCTGCCTCTCCATTCATTCTTACAAAGTATACAATTGACTAAATGATTTGCACGAATTATACATTAATTATTATTACAAGAGAGCTCCAAATTAGATCATTTTCATGACGATTAAAACAAACGTAACCTCATGCCTTCATTGTTACAATTACAGAAATATATATATTTTATCATTAATTATCTCTCACTGAATAGATACAAAAAGTTATATTGTTAAATGACGTTATAAATATGAGTATATTGTAATAAAACGACATGTTGGTTCCGTAAACCAATAACGATCATTCAACAAATATTTCATTTTGATCGTACAATATCTTTTTCTCACCAAAATAATTAAGTTATTTACAATTTTACTACACACGCATTATTCGTTAAAAAAAAAACATCCGAAAGAATACATTTACCGCGCTTTAATCTTTCTCTAATATTGTCAACAATTCAACATTCTCCCACAACAACTGTTTCAAACAAAAAATTTAAAAATGTCGCCAATCTAACAATTCCAATTTCATCTTATCCCGCGTTCCGAAACACATCAATGACAGTTCAAAAATCTTCCTAGATTTATCCCTAGATTGACGTTCCAAAACACATCCGGCCTCTCTCTTCGGCAAAACAGAAAGCTGCGAGAATTCTTTTTTTCGAACAAACCCAAATTTTAATGCCAAAAAAAAAAAAAAAAAGAATATCTCTTCGCGCAATTTCTGTTTATCAATAGACACGCGAATCAAAATATTAACGCATTCGTGATCGAATCCGCAGATACGCGTCGCGATCAGCTGTGCTGTGTGTGTGTGTGTGTGTGTTGTATATACATATACATAATTAACTTTATAGACCCATTATATCAATTAATGTTAATTCACGCGGAAAATCATGGCGAGACTGTCAACGTCGAGGGATCGTTCCACGATCGCATCGTGTCGTGTTGTCCTCTATTGAAATGATTACGGGAGAATTTCGAATGTGGACTCGACTATATCCGATTCCTCGAAATGAGCTCCAGTTTGTTCGCCGATCCGGCGAAGATCCTCTTCCTGATCGAGGAACTGTGCGATCTACCATATACGGAGGTGCAACGGCGGTTGAACAGATACGTACGTATATTTATAATTATTTATAATCGTATGCAAAATTGCATCTCTCCTCGTTGGAGCGATCTTTGAATGATCGGTAACGGGACGAGTTTTCGCGCTAGTTGACCAATAGTGACGCATCGTGAATGATTATCGTCTGCTAGACGACCGGCTAATTTTTTTTTTTTTTTTTTTTTTTTTTTACAAATATGCAATTGAATTTACGATTGTATATAATTTCTACAATTATTCCTATGTCTTTTATTAATTTAATTTTATTTCTTTTCTTTCAGGTGCAGAATGCAACAAATGCAAAACTGGTCTTTCTCATATCAATACTGGTAGAGTCTGAGGAAATGGTTATTCATGTGATTGGCGAAGAAATTCTGGACAGAGAATTGAGATTTCTTGTAAGTTACCACGAAAATAATGGATATTAAGTATATTTAAATAATGTCAATCAAGTAATCATATCCAGGGAGCAAAGAAAATATTTTTTTCCATTAATAATTTGTGTGTAGCATTTAAAAATATATTTGTTACTTGTTATGTATCGTTGTTACACTTCATTGTTATCATTTTAAATTGCTTGCACTCTTTTGATAAGATCATAGATCCAATTTTTTATTATAATTTTCTATCTGTAATATCAAAATAACTTGATCTATATGCTATTTGTAAAATTAATACTTTTAATGATGTATTTTTTATCCAATATATATTTTTTTAATATGAAAGAGAAAAATTTGTTTTGCAGATACCGAACAATGTTTTGTACGAGGCTGTGATAAATAAAACATCATTAGTTCTAAGTGTTGCAAAACTTGATGAAGAGTTGTTGAGATATATTAATAGAATAACAGATGCAACACCACAGTCTCTCTTAACAATCCCGATCCAACATCCTTTTAAACATTACACAGTTTTGCTTGTGTGCTTGGTAGATTATACAGATGGAGATGAAGCTAGGCATGCTTGTACAGAAATAGTTCAAGAATGCTTTAGGTATTGTAGATGCAATTTATAGCGCATTACATTTATTAATGAAAATATTTAATGCATTTAAAATGAAATCTTGTAGATTTTGTCTCGGATATTTGCTTAGTTCATTACGTTGTTATGAAGAGACTCGCGTGAAACAACAATGTCAAAATTTATTAGCTGTTTCTAGGAAGCTCTTCACACATTTAGGTATAATAATTAATTTCCTAAATATACAATTTATGTACTTTTTATTTATTATGTTTTTTTTATTTCAAATTTATAGGAGATTTCCCTGATCTCTTGCGTGAGATTATGGCAGAAGTCAGGAAATTAACAAATGCAGAAAGATGTTCCCTATTTCTTCTGGATCCTGATCAACAGGATTTGGTTGCAAAAGTATTTGATGGCATCTCCACGGACGAAGTAGGTATAGTTAGTTTCAACACAGTGATTGAAAAGGCATTGATATTTTAATTTTAAATAATTTGTTTTCCAGACTGTAAATGAAATGAGAATTCCTATCGGGCAAGGTATAGCTGGTCATGTTGCAACTACTGGTAAATTACTCAATATCCGAGACGCGTATAATCATCCCCTCTTTTATCGTGGTATTGACGAGGCAACAGGGTTTAAGACTAGAAATATCTTGTGCTTTCCAATACGGGATGAGAAAGGCATTGTTGGTAAATTAGACATATATTAAATTTATTGCGTAGAAATGTCGCAAATTAAAATAGATTGTAATAAAAATATATAAAAATATTATAAATATTATATGAGATTTTCATATTTTAGGAGTGGCTCAACTGTGTAATAAAATAAACGGTTTATATTTTGATGCTTTTGACGAACAGATCGCGACAGCGTTTAGTATCTATTGTGGTATATCAATAATGCATAGTATTGTTTATAAAAAGATGCAGGATGCTCAAGCTCGAAATAAGCTTAGCAACGAGATAATGATGTATCACATGAAGGTGAATATTTGTTATAATACATTTTAAAATCGAATATATAAAATAATTATTATGCGCTCATAGTAGGAAATTTATTTCTAGGTGGAAGAATCTGCTGTGCAAGCATTGTTGAATTGCAGAGATGACCACAATATTAAAGATTTTAATAAATTCCACTTTAGTCCTAGGAGTGTACCTTACAAACATATGCCTTGCTACACCATTAAAATGTTTACAGACTTATCATTCCTTAAGTATTGGAGAATTAAAATGCCGACACTTGCAAGGTATTAATATGAAATACTATGTAAAATGTATAATTTATTATATAAAAAAATATAAATATATAATCGATTTATTTAAAAAATATATAAATATATAATCGATTTATTTAAAAAAAAAATATAACAGTAAAAAACATTTCTTTTAGATTTATATTGTATGTCAAGAAAGGTTATAGAGATGCACCTTATCATAATTGGACACATGCATTTTCTGTAGCACATTTTGCATATCTGTTAATAAAAAATATGCAGTTTATTGAGGAAAATTATATGACACCTCTACAAGCTCTGGTGTTTCTTGTATCATGCTTGTGTCATGACATAGATCATAGAGGAACTAATAACTCATTTCAAACTTTGTGTGGCACTGTATTAGCGAGTCTTTATAGCTCAGAAGGTTCTGTTATGGAGGTAAAACAGGATATTGTATATATAATTATATATATATATAAAATGTTGAGTTATAAATTTAGTTTAAACTAAAAATAGACCTATATTTCTCTTCCTTTTTAATAGAGACATCATCTCGCGCAAACAATGTGTATTTTAAACACTGAAGGCTGCAATATATTTGAAAGTTTGGATAGTTACGACTACAGCAAAGCCTTGGATTTGTTGAGGAGCAATATACTTGCAACTGATTTAGCATCTCATTTTCGTAGCATAAATAAGCAGGAGAAAATGATATGCAATAAATATAACAAAGATGATGCAAAACAACAAAAGTTGTTATTCGAAATGCTTATGACTTGTTGTGATCTTAGTGATCAAACCAAAGATTGGAAAGTTTCAAAGAAAACTGCGGTAAATATTGTTTGTTCATTAACACATCCGAATCTTTCATAGATTTGTAACCTATAAATAAGTTATAATTAATTTTCTACATCAGGAACAGATATTTGATGAATTCTTTTCGCAAGGAGATCTAGAAAAGAGCATGGGCAACGCGCCTGTAGAAATGATGGACAGAGAACGTGCATCTATTCCCGATCTTCAAATACAATTCATCACTAATCTAGTCATTCCTCTCTTTACGTGAGTATATTCAACAATATGTTTCTTTCAGTGTTATATATTTTGTTTTCATTATATTATTTCATTTTCTAGTAATCTGTCATTATTATTCCCGTCGGCACAGCCTCTGGTTCATATATTAGAACACAATCGTTCATTATGGGAAGTGGCTAAGACCGTGTTTCAAAAATATTCCATGTATGGAACAAAAGGAATAGACATTTTGCTTGATCCTAACTTTGAAGATGAGGTACTTAAAATATTTGCTCAAGAAGGTCAGTGTTCCACAGAAAATTCTGACGAGTGTAGAGGAAGCAAAGAGTGACGCATAAAATAACATTTGAGAAAAAGAATAAAGATTTAATGACATTCAACTTGAAATTTTACATGTAAGAATTTTGGTACAGAATGATAACAAAAATGTTTCATTCATCATAATATTATGCGATAAAATTTTTGCACTTTATACTACATAAAAATCAATTTTACAGGTTGAAGTAGTTTTTTTTAAAGATATAATATCTAAATTTAAGCAATTAAAAATCAAAATGTGATTTTAGAAGCAATGTGCTAATTAAATAATTCTATTTGGATAATTCAGATATTTGAATAATTCAAGGCAAGGGAAAACCAAGCAATCATTAAATGTATATTATGCACTGCCAATTTTAATAATTTGTATTGCACACATTGCATATTATTGAAATAATTGTTATTATTAAAATAATATCATAAATTTAAAAAGTGTTGGTCCTGATATAATTTATTATTTATTAATATACAGATATTTATCAGTGCATATATAATTGTGTTATTATTATAAATAATTTATATATGTATAATTATACAATTTATTTGAGATTTTTTTTTATTTTTATATATTCTATAGATTATTCTATATTCTATAGAATTACTCTATCATGGATGAAGCGCGCGCGCGTGGCAATTTAAATGTGATGTGAAATCAAAATCAATGGTGCTGTTTATATACTAAAAATGTACATATGAGTAATTAATACTTACATAAGGATATAATAAATTAAAATAATTCATCGCAAGTAATAAATTTAATTCTAAAAATTATTCTGCAATACCTAATTTTTTATATTTTTAGTTTCGATGTAATTCAGAATAAATAGCGTGTAAATTATTTCCAAGTTTAAATTCTTTGCGTCAAGTTTGTGATCACGTCTTTCTAGCATGTTGATTACATCAGTAAGATGAACAGATGTAGGACGAAAACACTTAGGCTGTAAGATTTGTCGATTTTGGCAGTCGACTTCGAATTAAATTAAAATATTTTCTTCATTTAATTTTCTGTCAAAATTTTCTGAATATAGTTTCTTTCATTACATTGATAATCACAAAGTACTTAGAATAATTAAAGGTATAATATTTAGGTATGTTTTTTTCTCTCTCTTTCTTTCTCTTGGTCTTTAAGTACAATTGTGTGTATAATGAAAACTCATCTAAAGTTTACTAATACTCCAATCCTATCCAATGCCCTCAAAGTGGGATATGCTACTTTTAAATAGTCCTCTGTCATACGGTTCGGGTTATTATAGCGCGATCTAGATTCAAAGAAAATTGTAGACATGAGAATACAAAAGGATCTAAAGATCTAATCACTATATATTAATTTAGGCAGGACACTGAAGATTCGAGTAACAGAAGTTTAGAGGAGTTAAAATAGAGAAAGAGATGTTTGCCATAATAATTTTATTATTAATCAATTAAAAATGAAAATAGAAACTGTATACAAAATAATATATTTCCAAAAAATAATATGTATGGTGGATTGCGCTCCGGCATTTATAACAAAAAGAAAATGACAAAATCTTTCATCAGCGATGACGGAATTCCTCAGAGGATCATTTATTTGACTGGATGGCGGACTCCGATGTGAGTCACGTTTAAAATTAAATTCTGCGCTTCCAATCCGAAAAACAAGGGATGCGTGGCTACAATCTCGCATTCCTTGTGTCGAAGATACAGGGATGTTTTTTCGAAAGCATGATAGTGGTTTCCCCTCCGTATCCGCGATGTTACTCCAAATGTGGCTACTTGCTCATCCGATATCAATTTTACACTGAATATTAGTCTATATCAAATATCTAATCTCCAACTCATAATAATCTGCCAATGAATTACATATATATATATATATATATATATATATATATATATTTATACTTTTTATATGTACATTTCATTATTTTCATAATTAATTCCAAAGGAAAACTAGAACACTATACAATAATAGATGATAGTAATAACAGTGAAATACATAAATGAAAAAGAATCTAGTGTTCATCCAGATGTGTTCTATCTAAATCAATACTGATTCCTTCTTAATGTTGTCGCTTGCTATAAGTACGCGGTTGACCGGAACGCGATTTGAAGAATTTCCTTCCAACTGATGTAACTTCTGCTTCTTGCTGCGAACAGGAGAAAACATAAAAAAAATCAATGAGAAACATTTCTACGTTATAATTCGTTATCTTACTTCAATATCTCGAGTAACGACAAGTGAATAGAAAAGTGAATAAGATTATATATTAAAAATTCGTGCTCTCACTTTCACTTATTTCAATAGTCTGCTCTAGCTTTCTCGTGCAAGAAACGTCATTATTATCGTTTATTTATTTTTTTCTTTTTACTAGAATTTTTTTTATTAATTTTCTATATTCTATTTATTTTTAATACTAAATGTCTCTACCTCTTTCTGATTCTCTTTCAAACTTATTGAGTATATACAAATCGGCAATAATGGCTTATCTTTCTTATCTTAAACACGAAAATCTTAAACACGATTCGAAGAATCGGGACAATTCATAAGCGCGACAGAGATAAGATCTTGTATCATTATTAATTTCATATTCCACGAAATGGCGGATAATCGATAATAATTAACATAATCGCTAGCATTAACTTACGTTAAGTTGAGACATCATAAATTCATTTTTAGGTTTAGGATCCTCCATTGATTTCGTCTGCGATGCTTCCGAAGTTCCTTCTAATTTCTTTTGACAATGCTCCTTCAAGTTGCTGTTCTCCGCTCTTATTTTTATCAAAGACATGTTCAGCGTGGTATTCTCCTTTCTGACATTATTAATCGTTTCGAGCAGGGAATCTGTAGTCTTTCTCAACTCCAATAATTTTGTTTCGTAATCACTTTTCAAAACCGACACTTCTTCGGCATGCTTGGCTTGCGTGTTTTCATACAAAACCTCTGCGGTCTGGAAGGATTTAAAAAGCTTATGGACTTGAGTACAGATTTTTTTATAGTAATGCATGTAAGTTCGTTCGCGTTTTACCTTAATCTTCGTATTTTTTCGTTTTATAACTTCTTCCTTCTCCATTTGAAGAGCCTTTAATTGTTGTTGAAGGTCGATATTGGCAAATTCGCTGGTGCTCTTAGTCATCTCTAACGTTTTTTGCATCTCAACACTTCGCTTCTGTTCCAACTGCAAGTCTTTCTGCACGTTCGAAAGCTTATTTACGAGATCCTTGGAATAATTCGTTTCATCATTTAATTTCTTCTCCATTCTGTTTATATCATTAATGAGTTTGCCCTCTCTTTGCTTTATTGCACTTAATTTTGTCTCTAAATTCTGGATCTACAAAATATAATATTCTATCATTAAGAATGCCAGAATTAATAGCTCGATATAATTTACCCTTTCTGAATTTGCACGCGATTCTTTCTCCCACATATTTTGCTTCTCTATTAATGCTTCATATTTAGTACACGCCTCGTTATTATTCGCCTGCATCATTTCCATTTGATTTCTATTATAATAAAGATAATTTTAAGCTTTAAATAGTCAAAGTACAACAATATTATATGATCTAATGTAAAAGATATTTTTAAAATATCGGCTAAAGTTTATTAATTTAAATATACTCACTTATACGTGAAAATTTCATCCTGAAGTTTTGAGAGAAGCACATCTTTTTGGGTAACCGTTTCTATAATATTAGCTTTGTCTTGCTCGAGCATGATCATTTGTGATTGTAAACTTTCAAATTCCGATAACAATCGCTGTTGCTCCTGAAATAAATATTTAGTTAAAATTACGTCTATTACGTAATTAGGAATTAAGTAAAAAAAGAAAGAAAATATAAATAAGCAAAGGTAAAGGAAAAATTCAATTGTACCTCGACAAGTATTTTCTTTTCTTCAGCATGTGCACTCGCCAATTTACTTTTCTGCAAATGGAATTCGCGCTCAGTGTTTTCTACTTGTTTTTGCAATTTATTTTGCTCTGTCAAGACATTTTGCATCCTAAAAAAATTATTTAGTCATTATGTTACCATTCATTTATCATGTTCGACGCGATAACTTACTTCTCTTCTTGAAGTGATAATTTGTTTTCGAGTTTTGCAGCTGATTTCGCAATGTCGCATTTCTCTTTCTCAATTGTCTGTAATCGCAATTTTAGATTTTCGTTTTCTGATACCCAGCGCTGCTGTTCCTGTAAAAGAAAAGTTCAAATCCTCAATAAAAATGTACAATAGATTTCCTCCTGTGAGAAAATCACGGGATTTCTTGAAAAGTTATGAGACAAAAAATTATAACATACTATCAACTTTTCCTCGGTAGATGTATTAAATTCATTCTTCTGCAACTGCAGTTTGTATTCGAAATTCTGCAGTTGTTCGTTTAATTTATTCTGCTCCACCATCGCCTCTTGTAATCTGACTCGAAAAATCATCTTAATAATATATATCTTCATCCATTTATGCGACAAATTATTGATAATAAAAATTACCTTTTTTCTCGTAGCTGCAATTCATTTTTCAATTGTATAACATGATCCTCCAGATCTGCAATTATAAAATTAATCGTTATAGCAACAAAAATTTTCACGATTAAGATTCAAACAATTCAAAGTATAAGAGCGCGCCTTTCGTTTTTAACACGTTGTCTAATTGCAACTTCTCGACTGCTTCTTTCTGTTTCTGAATCACGTTATCGTATAGAGCAGACAAATTAACGCGATGCTGTTCAAAGCTTAACAAACTCTCACTGATGTAGTTGATATATTCTGTGATAAACTCGATGGTTTCCCAAGTGGTGTTTAATCTGTCGTGTCAAAAGAGAAATCCAGTTGCAGGATGCACACAAGAGATATACGATTGTGACAAAAACAAACTGAAGAATTTTACTTCATCCGAATTTCCGCATTGTTGCGTGTTTCTGTTTCCAAGGAGGTGGACAAAGAAGCTATCGCTTCCTGGCTTTCCCTCAGCCTTTGCTTTAAATCATTGATAATACGTTCTCGCTTCTGCAGAGCCTGTGTGTCTCCTTGCGTGCTCGAACTTTCTGTCACCTGCTATTTTTTTGTAAAAAGCTATTTGTAAAAAAGCTTTATTCTCAAAAATTGAATTGATAAAAGAGAAAACGAAGGGTAAAGCTCTATACTTGTTCCATTTGATGCGGAATCGTGCTTCCTGCATGTTTCATCCATCGTGCCATCAATGAATCGATGTATTTGACATTTGTGGGAGCATTCTCGGAAGCTGTAAATGTTGCACGTGAAAATTATAACATAGTTGTGTTAAAATCTCAGATAATATTTACCTTTCTCCATCTTTAATGTTTTTTAATATCGGAATTATATAGCTCTATGTCGATTGCGTTCTATTTCGTTCCACTTGAGAAAAGATTGCTGCGCAAATTGTTGCAAAAGTTGATAAATTCACTATAAAGCAACTTCAAGTCGATGTCTTTGCTACAGTAATTTTTTCTATTATTCTAAACAACGCGCAATTATTATAATTATAGTATACATAGGATGTTCTGCTGAAATTTATAATTGCCAAGATACAATAATATCACGTGAAACACAATATAAATTATTATAATATTCTCGAGAAAGGAAACTAAAAATGATAATGTTATTACTGATGTTCCATATTATATTTGGCGCGCGCAAACGTTATTGCAGCGCCCTCTGCGGTGTATCGTGGCAGAGAGAAGGATGAGAGGAGCTACCGTTTTTTCGTGAGACCGTTTTCCTCACGGTTTTCCTAACCGGTATAGTGGCGCTAACTGGATCCATTTTAGAGCCGTCCGGAACTACATGGCCAGGTCCACTTTTCTACCATGGTAAAACGACCGATTGGTTCATGTCCGTGCTACATCCATATAATTGTGGATCAAAAATATATATCGAAACTTCATGAACTTATTAATATGTTTTATTAAATGCGTGTAACGTTTTGGCATTCTAGTATATATAATACGATATAAATACAGCGATATAAATTATTACTAAAATATTTTTACGTATATCCGCATGTGCAATGAAATAAATTTTTTCTTAAATCAATTTTTCTTAATAAGTCTTAATTGAATATAATGTATATAAAATATCTGCAATAAATTACTTTTTTCTTATTCTTAGAACAAAGGTATCAAGCATTTAAGCAATCATGCATTTTAATCAAATTATGATTTAAATTTATAGCTTTTTATATTAATTTTTTTATATTAATTTATTTTTTACTTATTATTAATTTAATTAATTTTTTTATTTATAAATTCGATTGGATGCGTAGTCTTTTGAAAATAAACATATAATAGGTGTGCTCCGCTTGACGTTATATTTTCGCTTCGAAGACTAATTGCAATTCTTCACCCTATCTAGTTAAAAATTATCCGATTTATGTCGTGTTTGATGTCGTTTTAAACGCCAAAATCTCATTAATCCATTAAGATTATTTTCAAGCTGTTTAAATGCAAAATAGAAGTTTTAGTTTTCATTTCAAAAAATGTTTACATTCGTGAATTGCTATGGATGGGGAGAGCCCATTGTAAGAGACTTCGGAACTCTTTGATGATAGGTCATCTCGCTCGCTCTCTACTCGCGAATGTCTTGTTCTGTGAAAGGTTGTGGCAATTATTATCGAAAGACAAAATTGCTTGATGGGAATAGTATAAAATATTTCTCGTTTCCGAAAGATTTTACGATTGTAGTTAAGTGGCTTGCAGTACGCAGAAAACAAAAAATTGACATTAAAAAAGGTAAGATTTTATATTTCTTGTAAATATTTATAAATATTTGTAAATATTTTATATTTCAATAAATTTTTCCCTGCAAATTTGAAATTAAAATAATATATCTGATAAGAATACTGCTAACATAAACTATTTGGAAACAGCAGTTTTAAATTTACCGCTTATTTGTGACGTCACACTTTGACAATTCTGATTGGTAGCATGCGCGTGAGCATACTCGCAATGACGTCACGATGACGTGTGATGGGATAGAGTGGGGGAAGGAGGAAGGGGAAAGGCGCGGCGCGTGTGTCTCGACAGATAACCTTCAAATATCATTACGATACGGAAACATGATCGCGAGGTGTAACATCGCATGTGTGTGTGAATCTGTGAATACCGCCTTGGTTTCATTCTTCTCAAAAGTGCGAGAATACCGCATGTTTTTCTACGAGTACCTTGAATTAAATAATTCCGAATATTCTCACGCTGGGGGGAAAAAAAATACGCACTCGCATCGCATCCTTTTTGAGAACGCGAAATTCTAAAAATACGTCTGGCCGTTACAAAAGACACAAGGTTGTACAATAATTCTATCAGCGTATCGTAGTGTTCGTCCTTATGTTGTGCGAAGGACTTAAATGTGATGCATGCTCTTGGATGACACGCGGCAGTGTATTGACAGGTTATACACGTTTTTCACTGTGTTCGCACGAATAATTTATTATATTTCGCTATTGCTCTTTCGGTTTCTCGTGATTAATAAAAAGTACCGTTACAAAATTCGCAAACTCGGAATACATTGTAGAGAGAAAATTTCAATTATTCCCAAGCTTTTTACGCATTTGTTCGGTGTATTATAAGAGCATTGAATTAAAGAGAATTAAGAAGAGTTAATATATATGTATATAAGAGAATTTTAGAAATATTTGAGACCTCTCGCTAATCAAATAACGCGAGCCAGCAAGTATATGGTTTGAATTTTTTTGTCAATCGTAAATGTGAGGTGAAAGTCATACATATGTGTAGTATAGAAAACATTTTCAACAATTTTATATAACGATAAAATATACATAAAATAGAACTATTGTCTACAAAAATAATATTCAATTATATATGTATATATTAAAAGATTGTGTCATCAACACTTGAAGATGAACTGTGACGAGAAAAATTTGATGAATGTCAATTTGCGATGCGAACTCTGTATTTGCGATGTGTGTATACCTTAAATTTAGTGTTCGTGTTATGTCTCTGCCATGTAAGATACTGGCTAATGGATAACTAATATCCCGTGAGTTTGATTGTAACAGTTGCAAGAAGTTAGTGCCTCCTCGGGAAGATTTCTCAAACAATATTTCTACAAGTTGGAGAACGCATCTAGCCACGAATAATCATGACTGATATTAATATAGAAGCTCTAGAAAGCCTTATTATATTTATTATATTTTGCAAAGAACACCTATATTACCAAGGATGCAGATGTTAGAGTAATTGTCCTATAAATATATTTTATAATTGCGCACATCAGTACTATTGAACTTTATGTGGAATTAATGATATATATTTTTTACAGACTCAAGAAATTATGCAAAGATGTATGCTGCTCGCGTCTTTCGATTATGAATATTACACAATTGACAACAGCGAAGGCAGCCTTTGCGGACATTATCCTAGATATCTTATAATATTGGAGCATGATCAATTGCGAAGTTCAAAAAAATGTGATTCATCACTACCATCGCCGCACATACGAGAAACCATGTCCGAAAATATATATATATATATATATATATATATATATATATATATAAGGAATAAGCTCAAGAAATTGATGAAAAATTCAAGATTCGCCAGGTGTCGTTCAAGATTTCCAATATCAGTGATACTTTACAAGGGTAGGCACGTATGCAGATCTGCAACGTTAGCCAGTAGCCCAGAAATGTTTGGTAGAGCTGGATTAGATTTCATATTATCTAGTCTTGCTAGCACCAGTATCAGTTTTACATCGCCAATTCCATTAGACAAAAGTATAACGCAAGTTGCAGATGTTATGGAAGATTCAAGGTTTATTGAAAAATAAATTTAGATTGCATGATATAGAACTCCTGAAGACTCTTAACGTGGGAACCATCATTGATTTCATGGTTGAGAAGAAGAAGGTCAAATATGAAATGATGTAAGGCTGCTACTAAGATTTTTTTTTTTTTGTATTCATGTATTTGTGTATCTATTTCTCAAAGAGCAAATGTTTGAAAGGAAAAGAAAAAACGGAATTATCTAATTGTTAAACTTTGTTTGATAAATGTAAAAAATTAGTAATTAATACACAGTAATTATTACACAGTTTGAAAGAAATATAAATTCTGTGTAATAAAAGCATATACAAGAAAAGAAAGATGGCTTTATATTAAGACTATTTTACTAAATAATTAAAATATCTAATAAAGATTACACTTTATAATAATAATGTTTAGGATGAAATATATAGTTTTGAGAAGAGAACTGCATATACACAATAGACAATAACTATTCCAATAAAGAAGATGTCCATCTTTGCAATCACAGTAAAGTTCCATAATAATAGTTCTTAGTCTGAGCAGTCTGTTTTATTCTATGAATCCACTTTTAGAGGCCCTTAAACAGCTCTTTTGTTCGATACTCAGCGTAACTTCATCGGAGAAGGTAGACCAAGAGAGAAGGTACAATGACTTTAACCTCATTTCACTGCCATATCCTGGATGTGAATTCTTCAAGGAATTTAGAGACCAAGATTATCGATCAAAGGGATTGGTATTTGACTGGTGCCAGAATTACGTAGACGCGCCAATCTGTGTACCTGATGACTCCACCTCCAATAAATTACGAATCAAGTGGCATGAATATACTGAATGGGATCTAGTCAAATTAACACAGAACTATTTAAAATTAATACTAAGATATTTGAGCGATAGAAATAATGGAATATTAATTCACTGCATCTCAGGTACGGATGTAGATTGTACAATATATTGTATATGTATATTTGAATATATATATATTTTTTTCTATTAAAATCTCTAAAAAATATTTTCTAATGAATTTAATGTATTATTTATAGGTTGGGGTCGTACACCATTATTTATTTCATTATTGAGAATTAGTATGTGGGCCGACGGAGTAATTCATAAAACATTAAATTCGTATCAATTACTTTATTACATTATCGCCTATGATTGGCTACTTTTTGGACACGATTTAGAAGATCGACTAAATAAAGGAGGGAGATATTCTTCTTTTGCTTTGAATTCTTAAAATATATTGAAAGTGAACACTTCAGTATACACAAATGTTACGAGAGAACGTCGAGGTCTAGCGACTCGCAACCGGAAACTTCCACGAAGAAGGCCGAATCCTTTGAATTTATTCCAGCTCCTAGTTGCAGTTCATCTAGTTCTATTGAACAAAACAGTGAAGATGGTGATTCAACACCTGTATTTTTTGATAATTCGGATTCTCGAAATAATTTGTAATTATTTTAATTATTTATTTTTAAGCATCATTGCCAAATATTAAAATATTATATAACGTTTGCTAATTATTATATGATATTCCGATCAAACGTTTATACATATCTATATTTATTATAGCACTATTGCATCTGGAACACTTAATGTGTCTCCATATAAAGAAGATGGTACCACTCAGGGATCGCGTTTATCTTTGTCCATGAATCATACATCTCCGATTGGAGTTCCCGTACCAAATAATACTCGACGAATTCGACAACGAAACGATTCAACGTCTTCAGGCGACTCGTGGCAACTGGTAACAGGGACAGCAGGTAGTCTGTGTGGTACCACGTCTGCTAATGCTGCTTATATGGACAGTGTATTAATTCCTAGCTTAGATTGTAAGCCTTGTGCAGCTTGCTTAACTCTGCGCACATTACAAGGAAATGTAAACACAAATGATGAAGAAGTTGCTTCTCATCCTGTACAGTGAGTTTAACATGAATTTTTCAATTGCGTTAATTTTTTTTATCTGCGATTGGATTAAAATGACCTAATTCATTTTAGACGTAAGGAACGGTTGCATTGTCTCCGAAATATATTTTATAAAGCCTATGGACCTCATGGATTTCGATTGAAGGACGAGGCAAGTGGCATTAGCCAATATTTTGTAAATATTGTTGGAATAACTTCGACTTAAGGCACATCCTAGTGACTGAAATATTGTTATTGACTTTCTAAGAACATGAAGTCGATTTTCTTTATTCTAAAATTACATTAGAGAAATACGAGCATTTCGAAGATTTTCCCTCAGTCTTCACTCTTATTCTAATAAGCAAAATGAGAAAGTATACATTTTTTCACTCACTTTTTAAATCTAATATGGTCACATAATTACATAGCAATGTAACTGCATAAGAAAAACAGTTGATTTAATACGGAGGACTTAGAATAGAGAAAATTAACTATATTGTTAATAATACTTATGTACAATTGTGGACAATTTTATAAACTACAATTTGATATGAAAATGAAATAATGGTATATTATTGTTTTTCTCAAAAAATGTTATATACAATTTGATATGTGCAAATAATAGAATAAAAGTCTATTTTTGTATATGTCTACATAAAATATATATATATTAATAGAGTTTTATCTCTTTCCATATAGAATTAGTATTAATTTTTATTAATTAATTAATATCTGCATAAATTTACAAATGAAACATTTAAATCAATATAAAATTGTAAAATTTAAAATCATATTTTGAATCAGATTATCTTCAAATCATATTATCTTAACAAATCTTCTAAAGAGAAAGATAAGTAAAATGACTTTTTACTTAATAGATTTTTTTACTGAATAGTTTATTTCATTTTAAGGATCAAGATGCCCTTGTTTTAAGAGTTTATTTTAAAAATAATTGGGAAGAGATATAGTTAAAGAGCTCTTTTTACATTTTTGTGTATATATATATGTATTGTGTGTGTGTGTGTATTTTCAAGGAATCAACTATCACAGAAAATTATAGATTCATTACATGTATAATTCTTGACAGTGGTACATATTCTCTGCAATACGGACATTGTGGTTTCACACGTAGCCATTTGCTGAGACAAGTCGAACAAAACAAATGACCACATAATGTTGCAGTTGTTGCTGTCGCTTCGAGGCATAATTGGCAACTGTGACTAATACATTTTGTATTAGATATACTTGTGATTGTAGTGTCTTGTGTCGTGCTACTATGACTAATACATTTTGTATTAGATATACTTGTGATTGTAATGTCTTGTGTCGTGCTACACTGCCAAGTTCTTAGTAGACATTGAATTAGAGTAGCAATTCCTAACAGCCTTAATCCTCAGCTGACAGTATCCATTGGTCGAGGGCCGTATACCTTTAAATCATATCAAGGATGAAGATAATAAAATTATGGACAATTTTGTAAACTTTTAAGGTTTACCTTTGTATGATCTAATCCAACAATTCTTCGACCAAGACTATAGTATCTACCATAGATGTAAAATATTCCTTTGTGGAATAACACGATTATAGGTATTATTGTGCGTAATTTGGATAGGAAGGTATTAAAAAATGTTATTGCTGTTGGTGTCAGCCATGTGGACGATTCACATACTCTTGACACTGTCCTAATAATTTGAGCAAATTGAGCATTCTCTCTCCGAGGCATTCCAAAATCGCAGCTAACACTCGGACCTTAAGAAAGAGAATTCGGAATTAAATTAAGATCTCTCACAGAAGATAAGTCATAATAAACTTTTTCCCATTGAAACGTACAGTTAGTGTCGGAACTTTGCGCGCCTCTAGATTAGCCAGTACTACCGGTATATTCTTCTCAGTGTTTGATTTCCCATTCCCGATGTGAAAACGAAGTACATTAATTTAAGCGGAATGTCAAACTCAATGTATTGAAACAATGTTCTATGTACTCCAAAGTTGTGTAGTATCTCGGATAGTTTCTGCCTCAGATATTTCACGAAATCGTCATCCCGATGCTAGAGAACACTATTAATATTAGAGATTATTAATATGATATTTAACAAGCTTATTATCCGCGCGTTGATTGTTAATTGTTACTCACTCGTAAACGTTCGAGGTAAGTTATATTGTTGTTAAAATTGGCAGTAAAATCGATGCCATCTTCGCTCTTATAATATTCTATACATCTTTTCTACAAAAGTAAATGATACACAATGATAATCATGATAGTAATTAAAAGCTTTTATGTAAATCTAATTATCTTCAAATTGTGTACATTTTGCTTAATTAAATTTTAATTTATATATAGTAGAGAACAACAATGAAATATGTGAATTATTCATTAAGAAATACTTACAATCTCCTTCATAGTTTCTTGAGTGAGAAAAGGATCCTGTGATAATGTATAACTGAGAAGCATTGGTCGAGGAGAAGCTCGTGAGGTCTGTTTTCAGGTGGTGGGAGAGACCAAAAGACATTAAAATTTGACTCATAGCAATTGCCATATTGTAAGGAGCTATAAATTAAAAATGGATAATTATAAAGTATATCCTATACAAAAGAAAGTTTTTAATATACTTACAGCATATCAATCCCACGCACGGTATATATCCATTATCACTAGGTCCCTTCATTATGATCTGATAATCCAATTGAGAGTCCACGTCTCTCAACGAAGGTGAGCATGAGAACGTGGGTGAGAATGATATCATCCTACCAATGTGACACGTTTCCATTCCATGGCTCTTGCAATTTCAGCTTCCACAGTTGCTGCAGCCGACTCCTCCTTGCCAGAGTATCGGCATGGAAATGCACATGTTATAGAAAGGTCTACAACAAAATACATGGCTCAATCAATCAATCAATATTCTAATTGTATATAATATATGATATATAAATATATGTATAAAATATAATAATTATGTACTTCATATATAATTAAATGCAATAATTATGAAATGTACTATGTGAATTGATATCCCATTGTCCACCCAGGTAGCCGCAAACTTTCTTGTCTGTTAAATGACAATGTAAATCCACTAATAAGGCTGCACTGGTCGTAACAGTCACTAGGAAAGGCTGTATCTTTCCAAGTGTACTAAATGATGTCAGTTCTACCATTGTACTCATGTCCCTGTAAAGTAAGAAAAATATTTAAAATTGTTTATATATAATTTCCATGATATATATAATCAAAGAAAACAAATATGTTTCTCTATAAACTTACATGGCATGACTTCGTATGCCTAGATTAGCATGTTTCACTGGAACTCGCACTATCTGTATCGGAGGACTGGTTTGAATTTTTTCGCCACTCTCTTCAGCAGCTTCTGCCGGTGCCGTTTCCATAATCCTAATACACTTTTAAGAAGTAAAGAGAGAGTGAAAGAGAGAGATATGCGGCTAACAAAATTAAAAAATTCACATATATTCTCTTTTACTTTCTTCGTATAACGTTTGTCATGTTAGAAAGTTTTTTACTTTTATAAAATATATATTTTATTTCTGTCGCTTCTTCAAAAACTATGATTGCAGTGTCTTTCATATGTTCTTCTCACTGTCTGGGTCGTCGCAACATGATATTTCCTTGATTTGTAGAACCTTGCTACACCTTTCACAGCTATATTATTACACTCTGTCGCACTGGATGTAAATATCACTTCCTACTTGTCTGTTCCTATGAAATCTGCAATTTTCTGTTAAAAAGAAAGTATACAAATAATTTCTCATAATTATAAGATCATAAAATACAAAAGTAAATTTTGCAAGTTAAGGCACCAACTTGGCGAGCATGCTCGACTGCTGCTTCCGACTCCCAATCATACATGCGAGTTCTGGAATGTGGATTGCCATGGTACACTGTTAGATACAGCATCATTTTATCTAATACCCGAGGATCCTGCGTGATAGTACGACGTCTTAGTTTTTCACATGCATATAGATTGCATCATGTGACATCACGCTTTGAATTTACCAGCGTGGTAGTAGCTTGAGCGTCCAAATAAAAAGATCTACCCTCCGTTGGACCCTTTTTATATTCGTCCGTGATAGGAGCTACAATGTATTAATAATCGCTATTAAGTATCACACTTGACGTATATAAATATGATTAAATATTGCATTGATTTTGGTACCCCAACTTACATTCATACTCGGCGACGTCTGACAAGTGCTGATCGTACGTGTGCAAATAGCGATCTTTCACGCGATGCAGTGCGGATATCAAACACCTCGTCGATCGAAACATTCTAATAGTAGACTGAAATTATTCTCATGAGAAATCATGCATTCCACGAACTCGCATGTTCTAACCTCGTGTTCTAACCAGCACCGAGCTACACTCATTTTGAAACTCCTTCATTATTGCTCTAAAATTGTAATAAGATATACGCATTAAACAATTATAATCAATGAAGAATTTCATAATCATGAATACAATTGTAATAAATTATTTATTTAATTATTAGTAATTATTTATTTTATTAATTATCATATCACGTTCATTTGCATAGTGACTTCGAACGATTTTGAATATTCGCGCCAAATTGTTTGGGGGCTAATAGAAGGTTTTCGATAGATATCGTGCGAGATTTTTGAATTGATTGGCTGAAACGAAATATATCGATTCGACGAGTATCCGCCAATCACGACTGCGAAGCTTGACCAGCTCGACCAATCAGGACAAGGAAATTCTGGCGCCAACGAATTTTTCTTCCTCTTTCAGCGGGAATGTTGTGCCGTGCAGAAGCAGAAATTGCGTGCTCCGTTAATATCTGTACAGGTAAGCCGACAAAGAGATAATCAAGCCAAATAGATGTGATTATTCGCAATAGCATTGTCATTTGAATAAATTGTGAGATAATATTGTTATATTTAATATGTTTATAGCATATTTTATAGATATTGTAAGAATAAGAAATCAAGTGACTTTTTCGGATCAGATAATCGCGGGCCATTAGATTACTTTTATCCTAACGGTCTTCCGAGTATTTGCACATTTATAGTGACGAATTCAAATTTGTACATACATTTATATAATCGAGTTTACATTGTGTCAAATGTTATTCTTATTGAAAGTTTGCTTAAAAATCTTGCATAAGAATTAATAGCAGAGTATCTCATTCTGATTGAATAAAGAATCGAACGATTCTATTAGAATTAAACAAAATATTTATATTACATTTTTATATAATAAAAACACTTATTAATATATTATTATATTGAATACGAAAGAGAAAGCTTAACTAAAAAATGTATTATAATTAACAATTTTTTTATTATTCATTTTATTGTTAGTAGAATATAATTTTTTATATACAAGTTGCAACATCAAAATGGTTAATGAGAACTAACATAAACATTTATTTTACATTACTTAAATATTTCACTAGAGATTTTATTGCGTAGGATCATACCTATATCACATTTAAATTAATACCGCATTTGCGATCATTAGAAATTCAAAATGATATCAAAAACTCTATATGGTGTATCTATATAGAAGAGAAGGATTCTCCCTTATAAAGTAAACAAATACAATCATGAGAATATTAGATATTATTTTTATATAAACATGCACAAATCACACACACACACACACACACACACACACACACACACACAAATTAATATAAATTTATATAATTTACAAATAATTTTTTATTTTCTTGAAGTTTTGCATATTTGCTTGTGATGTCGCAGATTTTATTAATCATCTTCAAATTTGTTTAATAATTAATGTATTTTAACTTTTATCACAACAATGATAATTAACCAACAAAATTAATATTAAAAAACATATAATATAATATAAAACATTACATTGTATAATATAAATAAATTTCAATTTTGGATAAATTTTAATTTAGTATTGGATTTAAAAAAGTATCGTAATTATTTGATTATAATAAAATAATACATATGTAAATAATTATTTTGAAAAAAATAAGAAATAAAAAAAAAGATTAAAAGATCAACACATCATGTTTTAAATACAAAATTAAAATTTTCTATGTGATAAGACATTATAATCTTGCTCCTATTTTTCTGTTCACTTCTTATTAAAATATGTATTTGCATAAGTTTATAATTTAATTATTAATGAAACAACAGGTAAACAAAATGAATGATATATTAATTAAAATAGGTGTCTTTTAACTTTGAAATAATTTCTGATTTTTCCAAAGTTGTATATTATGTTTACTCTTTTAATGTTGCAAGTTTTATTAATTATTTTCAAATTCTATTTAACCATTATTATCAATATATTAATTTTTAACAGTTAAAAATAATAACAATGATTATAAACTATTAATATAAGCAAAAAGAGACAATATATATAAATTATAAATATATAATATTTAATATATTACTTTTAATTACATATTTTTTAATAAATTAAATATGTATGAATTTTTGTTAAAAATTTAAATTTTTAATGGGCTTGATAGATATTCGTCTTGAAAAAATTGCACGGATTTTATTTTGATGTGGTTAAAACAAATTACAATTTTTAATCGACATAATACTTATGTTAGTAATTTTTTTCTTTTTTTGCTCCTTTATACTCTCTTGTAAAATTTTGAAAGTTTTTGCTTATACTTTAAGTGTGGAATAATCTGGATAATTTTCTATTATGATAAGCAAAACATACATAAAATTACTTTAATCCATCATCAATATATATCATTATGGTACCCAAATAATAATCCTGATCCTATAAAATTAATTGTTGTGAAAGAAATTATTTTTGACATAAAACTTAATTTTGTACAGATACGACAATTACTGCGGATACTATGGATGACTTGGAGATCTTCGCACAAACATCATCTGGTATCGTTTATTGTCACGTCAACAATTTATTGTACAGGTTAGTGGCCTAGATCGATATATATAATTGTTTCATTGTGATGTACCCCATGCTATCTTTACTTTGTATTAAATCTATTACATATGAGTTTTCAATGTAACTACTAAGTAGCAAACATTCATAATGCAGTGCTCTAAACATCACTTTACTTTTCCTTATATAAGATTTTTTTTCTCTTTAGTTTGGGCCATTTCGATTGTGTCCATATCTATTGTAGATGAGATTTATTTCCCTTCATAATGTTTTCGGCTTTCTGCAACTGTATACGTTGTTTTGTCATTATCACTTTTAGCAATTTATTATATTCATAGGTAAATGAAAACGTTTGACATAAAAAAAACGATCTGTAACGAATAGCTAACGTGCCCTACAGGCGCGTTTATCTATCTCTGAGTTAAACGCGATGATTTAAGAATAATTGTGTTTTGTATGCGACCGACCAGTGATTCTACGCAATTTTGGCAGACCAAGAATGATTTTATGTATGCAGAAAACAGCAATTGCAAGGTTTCATCTTTCTAATTTTAAAATCAAATTTTTATAAATCTTTAGACGTCCTTATAAAACTCTGTCGCAAAGAAAAAATTATTGTAATTCGAAAAATATGCATTTCCTATCCTATGATCATCTGAAATATTTTGTCATTCTTAAAGTCAATAAAAAAACTCTTAAATCGATACCTGAAATAGCGAGAGATATTTCCAATGCTGTATGTACTTTATATGCACATGCACAAAAATGAGAGTTTTTATGTCAAATGTTTTCATTTATCTATGAATATATTAAATTGCTAAAAGTGATAATGACAAAACAATTAGTTAGTTAGCGATTCTGTTACTCGTTAAACAGATAACTACATCGTTACATGTCGTTATCCGTTTAACGATTTTCAGATTTACGATTTACATTGGTACTTTGCCAATAGCTTGCATAGCATCTGTGTGAAAAAAACTTCCTTCTTTCTGTAACATTAGGAAAAACATTTTAAGAAAAACTTTCTTCTTTCTGAAACATTAAGAAAAACAAATTAAAAGAGAATTATAATAGAATAAACATAATGTTAAGGTCTTAACACTCACCTACAAATGGCGCCAACTTCTTCGATAGGCTGTTTAACATCAATCTCAGTATTCACCATCATTACAGAAACGAGCGATGTACATGGACTAATGGTTGCTTCTAATTAGTTGAGATAAATAAGACCATTTGAATTAACAGAAATATACGTTACATCATATCCTTCTGCTTCTACACGAATCCAATACACATTTGTGCTCCTAGATAAATTCAACAAGTTCATTATATCTATTAAGAAATAGGACTTATTATAAAGACGCAATTTTCTCACTATCTGAGTTGTCACATGATTTTTCCTTGATTTATAGAACCTTGCTACACCTTTCACAGCTATATTATTACACTCTGTCGCACTGGATGTAAATATCACTTCCTACTTATCTGTTCCTATGAAATCTGCAATTTTCTGTTAAAAAGAAAGTATACAAATAATTTCTCATAATTATAAGATCATAAAATACAAAAGTAAATTTTGCAAGTTAAGGCACCAACTTGGCGAGCATGCTCGACTGCTGCTTCCGACTCCCAATCATACATGCGAGTTCTGGAATGTGGATTGCCATGGTACACTGTTAGATACAGCATCATTTTATCTAATACCCGAGGATCCTGCGTGATAGTACGACGTCTTAGTTTTTCACATGCATATAGATTGCATCATGTGACATCACGCTTTGAATTTACCAGCGTGGTAGTAGCTTGAGCGTCCAAATAAAAAGATCTACCCTCCGTTGGACCCTTTTTATATTCGTCCGTGATAGGAGCTACAATGTATTAATAATCGCTATTAAATATCACACTTGACGTATATAAATATGATTAAATATTGCATTGATTTTGGTACCCCAACTTACATTCATACTCGGCGACGTCTGACAAGTGCTGATCGTACGTGTGCAAATAGCGATCTTTCACGCGATGCAGTGCGGATATCAAACACCTCGTCGATCGAAACATAATAGTAGACTGAAATTATTCTCATGAGGAATCATGCATTCCACGAACTCGCATGTTCTAACCTCGTGTTCTAACCAGCACCGAACTACACTCAGTTTGAAACCCCATTATTGCTCTATAATTTTAATAAGATATACGCATTAAACAATTATAATCAATGAAGAATTTCATAATCATGAATACAATTGTAATAAATTATTTATTTAATTATTAGTAATGTATTATTTATTTTATTAATTATCGTATCACGTTCATTTCCATAGTGACTTCGAACAATTTTGAATATTCGCGCCAAATTGTTTGGGGGCTAATAGGAGGTTTTCGATAAATATCGTGCGAGATTTTTGAATTGATTGGCTGAAACGAAATATATCGATTCGACGAGTATCCGCCAATCACGACTGCGAAGCTTGACCAGCTCGACCAATCAGGACAATGAAATTCTGGCGTCAACGAATTTTTCTTCCTCTTTCAGCGGAAACGTTGTGCCGTGCAGAAGCAGAAATTGCGTGCTCCATTAATATCTGTACAGGTAAGCCGACAAAGAGATAATCAAGCCAAATAGATGTGATTATTCGCAATAGCATTGTCTTTTGAATAAATTGTGAGGTAATATTGTTATATTTAATATGTTTATAGCATATTTTATAGATATTGTAAGAATAAGAAATCAAGTGACTTTTTCGGATCAGATAATCGCGGGCCATTAGATTACTTTTATCCTAACGGTCTTCCGAGTATTTGTACATTTATAGTGACGAATTCACATTTGTACATACATTTATATAATCGAGTTTACATTGTGTCTAATGTTATTCTTATCGAAAGTTTGCTTAAAAATCTTGCATAGGAATTAATAGCAGAGTATCTCATTCTGATTGAATAAAGAATTGAACGATTCTATTAGAATTAAACAAAATATTTATATTACATTTTTATATAATAAAAACACTTATTAATATATTATTATATTAAATACGAAAGAGAAAGCTAACTAAAAAATGTATTTTAATTAACAATTTTACGTTTTTATTATTCATTTTATTGTTAGTAGAATATAATTTTTTAGACAAGTTACAACATCAAAATGGTCAATGAGAACTAACATAAACATTTATTTTACATTACTTAAATATTTCACTAGAGATTTTATTGCGTATAGGATCATACACCTATATCACATTTAAATTAATATCGCTTTTACGATCATTAGAAATTCAAAATGATATCAAAAACTCTACATGGTGTATCTATATAGAAGAGAAGGAGTCTCCCTTATAAAATAAACAAATACAATCATGAGAATATTAGATATTATTTTTATATAAACATGCGCGCACACACACACACACACACACACACACACACACACACACACACACATAAATTAATATAAATTTATATAAATTAAAAATAATTTTTGATTTTCTTGAAGTTTTGCATATTTGCTTTTGATGTCGCAGATTTTATTAATCATCTTCAAATTTGTTTAATAATTAATGTATTTTAACTTTTATCACAACAATGATAATTAATCAACAAAATTAATATTAAAAAACATATAATAAAATAAAAAACATTACATTGTATAATATAAATAAATTTCAATTTTGGATAAATTTTAATTTAGTATTGGATTTAAAAAAGTATCGTAATTATTTGATCATAATAAAATAATACATAGGTAAATAATTATTTTGAAAAAAATAAGAAATAAAAAAAAAGATTAAAAGATCAACATATTATGCTTAAAATACAAAATTAAAATTTTCTATGTGATAAAACATTATAATCTTGCTCCTACTTTTCTGTTCATTTCTTATTAAAATATATATTTGCATAAGTTTATAATTTAATTATTAATGAAACAACAGGTAAAGAAAATGAATGATATATTAATTAAAATATGTGTTTTTTAACTTTTTAATAATTTCTGATTTTTCCAAAGTTGTATATTATGTTTACTCTTTTAATGTTGCGTTTTATTAATTATTTTCAAATTCTTTTTAACCATTATTATCAATATTTGTCTTAAAAAAATTGCACGGATTTTATTTTGATTTCGTTAAAACAAATTACAATTTTTAATCTTCTTTTTAAGATTATTGAAACTAGATTTGCATATTACTCTATTAAAATAAAGGATTTATTTCTTAATATACTTTCTTAATATAAGTATGATTTAATCGACATATATTTTTGTTGATCTTGAAATTCTACATAATTGTGTTCTGATTTTTATATTGTAACTTATATCATTAATTATTTTTTTATAGATATTGGCTGATGTTTGGACGTTTAATGGCTATCGCCGAAATTCGACTAAGTTCGCAGAAATTCGGTGAGTGATTGATAAATATTAATATTCTATTATCTGTGGTCTGTACATTTTGAAATGAGATATCCGAATAAAATTTCATAACATTTTTTTAATACTAAAGAGTAGATTTTACTAGAATGGTAATAATATAAATAAATTTTTTTATAATCTTTGAATAAATTTTTAAATATTTTATTGCCAAAAATATATATCACGCATATCTTAATCAACTTTAAATTTCATATATACATATTTTAGTAGGCAATGACAATTATAAGATCTATTTTGTAACACGATAGCTACATCAGCGTGTTTTTAATTCATGCTAATCATAAAAGGTCTTATTTTTGCTCTAACACGTCTTTTTAAATTACAAAATAAAGTAAAATATAATAATATTCTTCTCTCTCTTCTTTTTCTCTCTAATTTTTTTCGCGGTATCTCATTGACGTATTAAAACGTTATAATCGTTATAACGTTAAAAAGTATGTTATATTCTATACTTTTTACCTTTTTTCTGCTATTGATATTCTATATTGATCACTCCTCTCACAAATGTCATGATCGCACATGAAAGTCAAAGCCTGTGATTGTTCGGTAATTATATAAGGATAGGATGAATCAAATACATCCACTCCTAATTCGATGAGATGAAGTACAGTAACAAGTGGTTTCCAACAACCCATTGATACTCTTATTTTATCAGTAGGCAGTAAATTCTGTAAAAAATTATATAGCACCGTTATATTGAAGTATTTTAAATATTAGACAAAATTTAAAATTTATAAACTGGTATTTACAATGGTATGCTGTACTATTTGTTTAATATGTTCTATTGAAATATTCTGTGCACTTGGACCATTATTATGTAATCCATCTATAACAAATCCTGCCAAAGGTTTATCTTTTAGATAATTTATGGAATCCTCTCTGGCTTGCCAATTACAACCACCTTCTACTGGTCCTAATATTCCCTTAGATTTTAATGTATCCGAGTGCAGGCGTATATTTAAACATTGTTCTAATTAAGTTTTGCTTCGAAGAATTGCCTTTGATACTCGTTCTGCACTACTATTAATATTTGTATCTCCATCACATAGAGCAACATAGAGATCTGGTTTATAAGCTTGTACAAGCTCCATATATTTATCAGCAGTAAAAACAACTCTTTCTGTTCTGGGCCAGATAGAAATAGAGTCTAATTGCTGAAAGCCAGGGTTGGTAGTATACGCAGGATCTTGTATCGATAAAAAATTTATGTATTCCTGAAACAAAATTCTTTATAAGTAGAAGTTGAAATTTTAATACATATTAATATGTCGATTAATCTTTGATTATAACTTCATACTAACAAAATCAGCGATAGAAGTGCTAAACACTTTAATAACATCTGCCATTAATATGGTAGAGGGAAGTGCATGAGACGGAGAGTAGTTGTTACTCCAACGTTATCATTTTAAAGACATCTATCGTTAAATGTGGTATACGGCCACCCTAAACATTATTTTAATATAAAAAGAATAATATAAATATTATAAAAAAGATATTATGTATTTCATACCTTTGCGTAAATAAGAAGTAGAGGTGTTTCAAAAGAAACATTAGGCATTCTTTCAAATCCACTCAGAATACCAATTCGTGCAGCACAACGTGTTACAGAAGCACCAAAAAATTTCATTGTTATTATAATTTATTTTGCTATCTAATCAATTTTTTCTTAAAAGATAATAATAAATGATGAAGCGTGTTTAATATAACCAATAAATAAATTTTGAATTTATTGGTTATTTACGGTTATCATTATATATTACGTTTATCGATTTTATTATACGTTTATATGATGATATTATTTAAAAATATAAAATTTATTAAAAAGCGACCTGACTGGCCAATACAAAAATTTCTACACGACGTTTCGGCCCTTGGGTACGGGCCCTTATCAAATGTTGCTTTCAAGCTGTCGTGTAGAAATTGTTGTATTGGCCAGTCAGATCGCTTTTTAATAAATTTTATATTTTTATTCATCACTGGCGACTTCATTTTAATTATTTGATGTTATTTAAGTTTATTATAAATATTATCAAAATATAATATATATAATATATAATATAACATATCATCAAAATAAAAATTGATATAATTATATCATTAATACACTCAAAAAGTTAAATAAAAGTCAATTTTAAAATAAAAATTAATTATTTTTAATACTATTAGTAAGAATTTAACTTTTTGTTACTTTTCTAATAAAATAAAATGACTCGACTATATAGAGTATTTTGTGATTTAAAAAAAAAATCTTTTGCAATAAATACTCAATTTTTTATGAATAAATGTGAATAAGTGACTCAAATTTAAAACATATTTGAGATACATATTAATATTCCTTTGATACACCATATATTTTTATATTACGTTAGAATTATTCTATTTTTCTTGAAAGATTTTGTATTCTATGAACTTTCTATCAATAAATTTTCACACATTTTTCATAACGTACATAAAAATTAAAATTGTACAATAAGTCACATAATTAATTTTTTACTTGGCACCAGTGTTTCCATAATGTTAAATTTGTTAAAATCTTTTAGTAATATACATCTTGAGGTGTTTTGAACAAATTAGAAATTTAAAAAATCTTTAATTGCGTACATTATAAATTACATCCTCTTTCAATATAGCTTAAAAATACACATTTCTATTCATAAATATTATTTATATAAATATCAAATATTGAATATCTTTAGAATAAAATTTATTGTATATCTATTATACTTACTCCATATTATTGTATAGTTTTTCCAAATGAATAATTAAAACCTTTCAGAACTTCCAGCCATTGCAGAACTTCGAGACCTTCCAGGACTTCCTCGGCCAGGCACGGGCTTCGCCCACTGCCAGGCACGTCGGCGAACGCCACTGCCAGGCACGTCGGCGAACGCCATTGCCAGTCAGGTCGGCGAACGCCACTGCCAGGCACGTCGGCGAACGAACGCCACTGCCAGGTACTTCGGCGAACGCCACTGCCAGGCACGTCGGCGAACGCCACTGCTGCCAGGCACGTCGGCGAACGCCACTGCCAGGCACGTCGGCGAACGCCACTGCTGCCAGGCACGTCGGCGAACGCCACTGCTACCAGGCACGTCGGCGAACGCCACTGCCAGGCACGTCGGCGAACGAACGCTACTGCCAGGTACGTCGGCGAACGCCACTGCCAGTCACGTCGGCGAACGCCACTGCCAGTCAGGTAGGCGAACGCCACTGCCAGGCACGTCGGCGAACGAACGCCACTGCCAGGTACTTCGGCGAACGCCACTGCCAGGTACGTCGGCAAACGCCACTGCCAGGTACGTCGGCGAACGCCACTGCCAGGTACGTCGGCGAACGCCACTGCCAGGCACGTCGGCGAACGCCACTGCTGCCAGGCACGTCGGCCAACGCCACTGCCAGTCAGGTCGGCGAACGCCACTGCCAGGCACGTCGGCGAACGCCACTGCCAGGTACGTCGGCAAACGCCACTGCCAGGTACGTCGGCGAACGCCACTGCCAGGTACGTCGGCGAACGCCACTGCCAGGCACGTCGGCAAACGCCACTGCTACCAGGCACGTCGGCGAACGCCACTGCTACCAGGCACGTCGGCGAACGCCACTGCCAGGCACGTCGGCGAACGAACGCTACTGCCAGGTACGTCGGCGAACGCCACTGCCAGTCACGTCGGCGAACGCCACTGCCAGTCAGGTAGGCGAACGCCACTGCCAGGCACGTCGGCGAACGAACGCCACTGCCAGGTACTTCGGCGAACGCCACTGCCAGGTACGTCGGCAAACGCCACTGCCAGGTACGTCGGCGAACGCCACTGCCAGGTACGTCGGCGAACGCCACTGCCAGGCACGTCGGCGAACGCCACTGCTGCCAGGCACGTCGGCCAACGCCACTGCCAGTCAGGTCGGCGAACGCCACTGCCAGGCACGTCGGCGAACGCCACTGCCAGGTACGTCGGCAAACGCCACTGCCAGGTACGTCGGCGAACGCCACTGCCAGGTACGTCGGCGAACGCCACTGCCAGGCACGTCGGCGAACGCCACTGCTGCCAGGCACGTCGGCCAACGCCACTGCCAGGCACGTCGGCAAACGCCACTGCTACCAGGCACGTCGGCGAACGCCACTGCTACCAGGCACGTCGGCGAACGCCACTGCCAGGCACGTCGGCGAACGAACGCCACTGCCAGGTACTTCGGCGAACGCCACTGTCAGGTACGTCGGCGAACGCCACTGCCAGGCACGTCGGCGAACGCTACTGCCAGGTACGTCGGCGAACGCCACTGCCAGGCACGTCGGCGAACGCTACTGCCAGGCACGTCGGCGAACGCCACTGCCAGGCACGTCGGCGAACGAACCCTAACCCTGAGGTACGTCGGCGAACGCCACTGCCAGTCAGGTCGGCGAACGCCACTGCCAGGCACGTCGGCGAACGAACGCCACTGCCAGGTACTTCGGCGAACGCCACTGCCAGGTACGTCGGCAAACGCCACTGCCAGGTACGTCGGCGAACGCCACTGCTACCAGGCACGTCGGCGAACGCCACTGCTACCAGGCACGTCGGCGAACGCTACTGCCAGGCACGTCGGCGAACGCCACTGCCAGGCACGTCGGCGAACGAACCCTAACCCTGAGGTACGTCGGCGAACGCCACTGCCAGTCAGGTCGGCGAACGCCACTGCCAGGCACGTCGGCGAACGAACGCCACTGCCAGGTACTTCGGCGAACGCCACTGCCAGGTACGTCGGCAAACGCCACTGCCAGGTACGTCGGCGAACGCCACTGCTACCAGGCACGTCGGCGAACGCCACTGCTACCAGGCACGTCGGCGAACGCTACTGCCAGGCACGTCGGCGAACGCCACTGCCAGGCACGTCGGCGAACGAACGCTACTGCCAGGTACGTCGGCGAACGCCACTGCCAGGCACGTCGGCGAACGAACGCCACTGCCAGGTACTTCGGCGAACACCACTGTCAGGTACGTCGGCGAACGCCACTGCCAGGCACGTCGGCAAACGCCACTGCCAGGCACGTCGGCAAACGCCACTGCTACCAGGCACGTCGGCGAACGCCACTGCCAGGCACGTCGGCGAACGAACGCCACTGCCAGGTACTTCGGCGAACGCCACTGTCAGGTACGTCGGCGAACGCCACTGCCAGGCACGTCGGCAAACGCCACTGCCAGGCACGTCGGCAAACGCCACTGCTACCAGGCACGTCGGCGAACGCCACTGACAGGCACGTCGGCGAACGAACGCCACTGCCAGGTACTTCGGCGAACGCCACTGTCAGGTACGTCGGCAAACGCCACTGCCAGGCACGTCGGCAAACGCCACTGCTACCAGGCACGTCGGCGAACGCCACTGCCAGGCACGTCGGCGAACGAACGCCACTGCCAGGTACTTCGGCGAACGCCACTGTCAGGTACGTCGGCAAACGCCACTGCCAGGCACGTCGGCGAACGCCACTGCTACCAGGCACGTCGGCGAACGCCACTGCCAGGCACGTCGGCGAACGAACGCTACTGCCAGGTACGTCGGCGAACGCCACTGCCAGTCACGTCGGCGAACGCCACTGCGTCAGGTAGGCGAACGCCACTGCCAGGCACGTCGGCGAACGAACGCCACTGCCAGGCACGTCGGCGAACGAACGCCACTGCCAGGAACTTCGGCGAACGCCACTGCCAGGTACGTCGGCAAACGCCACTGCCAGGTACGTCGGCGAACGCCACTGCTGCCAGGCACGTCGGCGAACGCCACTGCCAGGCACGTCGGCGAACGCCACTGCCAGGTACGTCGGCGAACGCCACTGCCAGGTACGTCGGCGAACGCCACTGCCAGGCACGTCGGCGAACGCTACTGCCAGGCACGTCGGCGAACGCCATTGCCTGGCACGCGGCACGGGGGGAGGTTTTAGTGCGGTGAAAGTCCCACACTACCCGGCGGTACGGGCCGTCAGGTGTGCATTAGCATTTCCTCCTCCCTCGTAAAACAAAAAAAAAAAAAAAAAAAATGGTACTAACACCGCCATTGTACATATTCGGGCACCGCCATTGCTAGTTATTGACATAGGTTGAGTAGGAGCCCACCGTTGGCTCACTGTGGAAGCACCCTAAGGAGCACCTTATCCCATATTTATCCTAATTTTTTGTAGCTCATCCATCCATATTGATTAATAACTTGACTTTACATCAGTTAAAGCAAAGTTATAATAAAATTATGTGAGATCAAAAGATATTTCGCGGATGTTTCATCGCGGAGAATTTTTTATACAGATTGTCTTAAAGCTGATTAATGCCCTTTCCATATGGGATGGAACAGTTGGTTGTACAGCTATATTTTCGCCAAGTGAAACTAAACCTATATTACAAATATCCCATTAGTTGTAAACTAAACCTATATGGAACTAAACCTATATTATAAATATCCCATTTGTATGAAATATGATAATAAATTTCACAATGTTTACCTTCCATGCGCAAGTCTTTCAAACGTTGCTCCAATTTTTTAATTTCTGGATTTGATTCAGAAACATCTACATTAGAAACATCTACATTGTCTTTATTCAATAGTTCTGCTAATTCTTTTTCCAACTCGGCATCCGAGTATGTGAGAGTCAATGTCTCAGATAAAATTGCGTGTATTTCTTGTTTCCTTTCTAAAATCTAGTCAATGAATAATAGATATTAATGTATCTTTTTTGTTACAATCACTTACTAAATATGTATAATAATGCATAATAATTTCTTACCTCATTAATATCGTCATTAATAATGTCTCTAACATCGTATTCCATTAAACCATTTTGTCCTATTTTCTTCAATACATCAGATGCAGTCTTGTAAGCAGACAATACAGCAGAATTAGAATGTGCATTTTCAATATTGGTGATTAGAGTGCGTAGGTTTGCAAGAGCTTGTGCACGCTTTTCTATGATTTTTTCCATTTCAATCTTTCTTCTTAAGCATGTTTTTGCCATCTGACGCAGTTCTTTCGCCAAATACGATTTTGCTTCATTGATAATATTAAGTTTCTCTTGCTCCATAAGTTCTATCTCTTTGATCAGCTCATTTTCTTGCTTCATCAGTTTATATGTGCCTTCTTCGACTTCTAATTTCATTTACTTTCTGTAGTAATTTTAACCAGTAATTCATTGCTTGAATTGAAATTTTTTCTGAAAACAACCTTTTTTCTATGCCTTAACCATTCCAATACTAATCTCATTGTATTCTCTGAAATCTGTTTCTTAGTTTTGCTCTTGCAATATTGTACTACTTCAGAGATTGGGAATAAAACATTGTTCTTTTTAATGTCAGCAATGGAAAGAATAATATCACAATTCCCGAACAATTCGCAAGTGTATGTATCTCACTTCTGTGTTATTTGTATTCTGGCCTACTATATAATTCTTTACTTTGGAGAAAGACCAGTTAATTGTTTTTTTTTTATAAATATATCAATTGACCATGCTGTCCATGTTTCGCATGGTTCTTGTAAAAAATCAGTCTCTTGAATTATTTCATTATTTCTGGAAAATTTTAATAAAATATATATATATATTAAGGTATGACAACATTAAAGAGCGCATATCAAATTAAATAATATATCTGATTTATATAGACAATAACACATATACACAAATAATTATCTTTATTATAATAAAGACAATCATTGACTAATAATAACTAAAGTAGAAATATTTAATTAATTTACTGCATATTATATTTAATAGACTATAATACCTGAAAAGATCTTCAATCACATAAACCGGACAAAGAGGTGTGCAACCTCTTCTTTTAAAAGCTTCATTTAAATCGATGATAGAAAAACTGCATCGCATAGTATATTTCAGCCATTCATATATCAAATTATGCCAGAATTTGTATTTAGAAGTCCAATCTTTGAAACGGTGAAAACAATGCGCTCATTCTCTCTTCTTGATTCCAACATTCTGGTAGTTTTTCTGCTGATAGCAGAAGATTGCCACTGATGATTTTATTGACCATCTTATTGTCAATGCTGATTTCGTTCATAAAGTCAATTATAAAAAATCTCTTATAGTCTGCTTTTCAAGTTAGATTATAAATATTTCTTGGTTATAACAAAGACGATTTATCTTCGCATATGCAAATCTTTTTTCAGCTTGGTTTTTATTTTCGTTAAACTGACCCTAAATGGCAAGATTTGTGCTACAAATAAACAAAAATATACAATTATAGCTAAAAAAATATAACTTCTTAAGACGTGATACAAATGACTAATACACTTTGAATGTCATATTTCAAACTCAACATTTTGATAAGATATTAGTAAATTACTTCAAAGGATGCTCCGTTATGAGAAACTGATAAAGTGTCATAAAAATTTATAAAGTTTTTTTTTTTACTCGTTCGAGCATTCACTTTTCTTCTTCTTCTTCTTCTCCTAAGGGTTTAATTGGCCTGTAGTAACCACAAGTGGTCAATTCTAGCTGGCCATCAACTGCTAAACGGAATACTGCTGGATGGTTGGATCAAGTACTTGAGGATGACTTGATCCTGAAACGCAAAAATAGGGTCCAAAGAAAGGACACGCGGATTAACGTGTTGTACTTTTGCTAGTCACTTAGCTATCTTCTCGACATTGCCCGGGGTACACCGGCAGAGTATAGGATGGAAGGCTAACTCTGCACACTAGGAGGTAGACTAGCTAAACAGTACCCCTTATCTCGCATTCACTTTTGATTGCTTCAGGCGAGATCGAAAAATATAACCGTTTTTATCCACTGCAAGTAAAAATGTAACACGATTAACAGATAATTAGATTAACGACCAATCGGTCATTTTACCGTGGCAGAAAAGTGGACCTGGCCATGTAGTTCCGGCCGGCTCTAAAATGGATCCAGTTAGCGCCACTGTACCGGTTAGGAAAACGGTCTCACGAAAAACGGCGTCATGGCCCCTCTCATTCTTCTCTGTGGTGTTACGTTCAGTGGCCAATCACTGTTCCGTATTATACATGACGAAACTTTGTATTGGTAAACGTCCGTTGAAAAACGCCGAGATGTTCGCTTTCAGTCTTCTCTCTCGTTATATTTACAGATTATGAGGTCGTAAAGAAAAAATGTGAAACGCTTTTACGTTGCGAGAAAGTTTTTGTTTGGGCAGAGATCATAGATTATATGTCTATTATATGGATAAAATGTCTGACGAAAATAATGTTCTGTTTGTAAGAGGAAATGTAAGTGTAAAAGAATGTATACATGAAATCAGAGATCTTGTTTCTCTATCGAAATTAAAATTACCTTTTTTAGTTTCTTTTCCCTTTGTGTTGTGTGTGTGTTTTTATGTATTTTCTTTGAATATATTCTACAACACTTATTCAATTTTAAATGTCAAATTTTATATAAAAGGTTCAATTAAAGGGAACAATGTAATTAATCCCTAATAGTTTAAAAGAACAGTTAATCTCAGTTAATCTCAACTTGATTGTTAAATCTCTGTAGCTCTTTGTGGAAATAAGTTACAGTAATATAAAAACAATTTGTAGAAAAGTGGAGATGAAGATGTTTGGGATGATACGGCATTGATACAAGCATACGACAGGGCTGTAAATTTGGCCAAGGAGGAAGTAGCAAAGCGCATTGCTATGGATGTACAGAGTCAACAAATAACACAGAAATCGCAAAGTTCTAAATGTACGAATCATACGAAGAAGCATCTCAAGGTGTGACATTTATATATATTATCATTATTTGTGATATAGAAAATGTGTGTATGTGCATGGAAAGTTTGCTTATTACTGCTGTATTATAGAAATGGACTGTTGGTGCTCCTTGCCGAGCAGTATATTCAGTAGACGGGCAAGTTTACGAAGCTACCGTATCAAAGATTCATGAGAATTCCGGCACGTGCATAGTAAAATTTATTGGTAATTAATCTATCAAAGTAATATAATTCTATATATGATGTTTTCATTCTAATAAAGTACAATATTAAACAATATTTGAAAACGAGTAAGAAAACGTTCTAGCTAATATTATATGAAAAGTACATTAATTCTATACTATCCAGTGATACAGTTTGTAATGATAATAATTTACTATTTGTTGCAGGATATCAGAATACAGAAAAAGTAGAACTGAGTTCTCTTCTGGAATCAGAAGGACTGCAGAGTCAAATTGCTCAGCAGAAAGATGCATTAGCACAAAAAGCTAATGAAGAGACCATAGATTCTGACACGTCTACCTATTCTCAACAGAATTCCAAACAAATCAATGGTGAAAGGATGGATTATGATACAGAATGTTCCAGGCCTTTTAAAAATAGTTCTATGCCTGAACCTGGATTTTTCAATTCAACAATAGACGCAATGCCACCTGCGCCACCCTTACCACCGCAATTAATGGCTAAGTAAGTCAATAATTTGGAGATATACATAACGGAATGTAATTTTCTGAATAATTTGCATAATCCACTTACAGATTGCCAGAGACTGATGCAGATGCATTATCCAGTATGTTGATGTCATGGTACATAAGTGGATTTCATACAGGTAATTGAGATATATTTAATGTCAGTCTGTCAATTTATATTCATCTATCTATTTAATATATAATAGAAGATATTATTAGTGCAATATTTTTTTAACAGAGTCTTTTAAAGTCAATTTTTGAGCCATAAACAATTGAGATTAAAAGTTTTTTCCTGTATAAAACTTCAAAAAATATAAAATCTCATTCTTTACTTACTTTCAAGTAGGATTTACTTTAATCAAATTTTAATTTGAAACTTAGCTAGCAAGAAATCTATTACTGATTTAAAAAAAGGTGGCATTTAATCTCAAATGTTTGTTACGGAAAGACTTTAAAATAATCAAATATCTCTAATATCTTTAATTATATAGGTTATTATCATGGATTAAAGCAGGCTAAAATCAATCAGCAGAAGAGAAGAAATTGTCAGTAGTCTGTTTTGGAAATTCTTATCTTTCTATAGGAATGCAACAAAACTTATACATTACACATTGTATCAACAAATTTGCATTAATAAAATTTTGCATACTATATATATATATATATATATATATATATATAGTATATTTATAGTATACTTATTTCAATATATAGTATACTTATTTCAACAAATTTGTATTAATAAAATTTTGCATACTATATATATATATATATATATAGTATACTTATTTCACAGAGATAAAAATATTTATTCATATTTCAATTTATCATTAATGAACGTTTAAATGATAAAAAGTCGTAAAATTATTATAAAAATTTTACACTGCGTGTTGGAAAAAAAATTTATTTTTACTATATTCTTCATATATAGTATTCAAAGTAGCATTTTTCAAACTTTTTGAAACAATGTTTAGATTTTTAGAAAATAAACTGATATATATAATGTATATGTAGTATAATATATATAATAATATAAGAATATATAATTTCCAATTTCATTAAAGTAATTAGATAGTTATACTGTAAACAAATTAATAGAAACCTTATGGGATATCTGAAATACTACTAAAGTATCACTATTTCGCAGAAAAAAATTGATCTAGTTATTATATATATCTAATTATTATATATATTATACGTTTTTTTTTTTTTATTTTATAATTGTGCTATAACTCCAAGCATTCCTGCTGCTTTCCTACTCATTTAGAACAACCAAATTGTTTATGCCATTCTATATATTGCGCGCTTATATGCTTGGTGGTGGGTTTTACATTGTGTTTTGCAGACGTAATGTGACTCATTGCACCGATCAGATCGTCGTTTCGAATATCGCCCACAGAAATCGCTTTGGTTTCGAGACTCTCCCAAATAGGCCGTAATTGATTGATCCATGCTTCCTTGCACAGCAGTTTTAAATCCGCGCAAGAATATCCCACGGTTTCTTGCGCAAGTTTAAACATTTCCGGTGAGTCGTGGAGATCGTCACGCACATAAAACCGTAATATTTCCAATCGACTAGCCTCGTCGGGAAGATCCACAAAAATTCGCTTTTCTAAACGTCTCAACAAGGCAACGTCTATGTTCCTGAAAAGAATATAAAAATTATTTGGTATTATATATAGGATTTAAAGAAATTAAGATTAGACAAGATAAAAAGATATTCTTATGACAAATGACTTCCTGAGTAAATTCATTGCTGTGCTTTGAAACATGATTGTTTAGACATACTCAACATTGAATTATTTAATTTAACTATGTAAATATACAATGAAAAGTTTGTTAGAATTTTATGTAAAAGAGTAATATTTCAAGAAACGCTAGATATGAAAGAATAACTTAAAATTGGCTTTTCTTGACGATTAATTTTGCATCTTCTTTTTAAATCTGTCAAATTATCAAAATTATTCTTATATAATTGTTTTCTGCTTACCAGGGAACGTTTGTAGCTGCTAATAATATTACATTCATATTATCAATTGATAATAATCCGTCCAGTCTGGCGAGAAGTTCTGCTCGAAACCTTCTGGCAGGTTCTGAACTCGACGAGCCATAGTCCGCGTTATTCGTGGTTGTCCAATCAATTTCATCGATAAAGATTATCGTAGGCGCATAATGTTTAGCAAGATCGGTGAGTACCTAAAGTTTCAACAATTTTTGATTTTTTTAATTTTTCGGGAATATTATGAAAGCCATCGAAATTAATTAATAATTGCTGATTATTATTACTACAGATAAATTAATAATTACAGGCCGGATTTTGATGTTTATCAGAAATATAAGATGTAAAACAGTTTTTTTTTCTTATTATACAGAGATATTTTAAGTGGATTATTTATCTATCTCAGAATATTTTCTTCTTTATCTTGTTCTCTTAATTTTCAGTAGATCTTTCTCTCTCATAAGAGTGTCTATTATAAAAATGTCTAGAATTCTGATATTGTAGAAATAGATGTCTTAAAAAGTTAAGAAAATACCCTATGAATGTCTAATGTGCGTTATATTTTCTACTTACGCGAATATATTTCTCGGAGTCGCCTCTCCATTTGCTAATGACGGAGCTGGAAGTGATATTAAAAAAGGTCGATTGACATTCGGTGGCGACTGCTTTCGCGAGCATTGTCTTGCCTGTTCGAAATGAGGTTTTTTTTTTCGTCAATTTTCCGGTAATCGACAAGTAATTTCGCGATTACGTACCAGTTCCTGGTGGACCGTATAACAATACACCTTTGCAAGAACCGAGTTTCCCGCTGAACAGATTTGGATATTTCATGGGATAAAATATAGCTTCCTTTAATAATGTCTTGCAATTTTTTAGTCCCTTTACGTCGTCCCAATGAACGTTCAGCTTTTGTTGCACGATTTCCTACGAATTATCATACTTTATCTTACATATTCGTTCATGATTTTTATTACACTTTCAAACGAGTATATTACGAATCTTTACAATTAATGCACCCAGTTTCACTGCCATATAGAGATTTAAATTCCCAAATAAGACCTAATATGCAACATACACACACACACATAGATTCTGCGAAATATTATAAGTATAATCGATGCAGAAAGCACATTTCCAATATTTTAATTTTCGAATATGTTTGATATTGTGCAGCTCTATATTTAATGAATACAACCATCACACAAAATTAAATTAAATTGAATCAAATAGAAATTTAATTAAATTAAAGAAATATATTAAACAGGTGTTGAAATATATAAACATGGTTTAAGGCCGATCTAACGCATGTTTATATAATATTTTAATTTTTGAATATGTTTGATATTGTGCATCTATATAGTTAATGAATACAACCATCATACAAAATTGAATCAAATAAAAATTTAATTAAATTAGAGAAATATATTAAACAGGTGTTATAAAATATATAAACATGGTTTATAAGACCGATCTAACGCGTGTTTATATCGTCTGCCTCTTACCCGTGATATAACGTCAGCGATTTCTTTCAATTCAGAGCCGTGTGGATAAAGATCGCCGATAGGTTTCAGTAGTCTCTCATTATCGGTGACAGTTTCATCGGACATTGGCACTTGACACATGATTCGATCGCCGCTTTCCGCAGGAAAAATTGGCGTCACCGTGATACCGAGATTCAATTCGTCCCACGCGGATTGTTTTGTTTGCGCGATTTTATTTCTTCCGATATTGTTACATTCCTCGGTTAGACGACTATCGTCTTGCTTCGAATTAAGAACCCTTGTGGGTCTCTCTTTTCTATTGCTGCTCTGCGAAAGATCGGAATTTAATCCAGAAAAATCAAAAGTCCCTCTTCTCCAGAGATTTAATAATAAATTGTTAAGATACAACATAGTGTATTTTTGAAGACTGTTTCTTAATTTATTGAGTGATACAAAGGAATTCTGTAAGGAGAAACGCGGATCACGCGGATGAAGCAAATTAAATTAGCAGAGATTAATCCGACAGTCTATATTTTTATTATACATTACATTTAAATTAGAGATTAATCCAACAGTTTATATATTTTTATTATATATTAAATTTAAATTTTTCTCGATAATATTATACTTTGTTACTCCCGAGGAGAAATCTATTTTTAAACCTAAATGCAGACTTGTTTGTTATTATTCTCGTATATTCAAGAAATTATCAAAGCTATCGCGGTACTCATTAGATTTCTAATATTCTACTATAATATATACTATACTATTATTCTACTATAATATTCTATAATAACTATACTTAATATTCACTATACTTCTCTAAATGACTTCTGTATTTCTTACACATTTTGTGCCACATTCCCGGTTGCTTCCGCCTTCTTACATAATTTCGGGTACCTGTTATACTTGGCGTGATAATAATCGGTATATTCAAGAATAATAGTCTCCAGGTCGATATTGTCGCATACGTGAATGTCTCGGGAGAGCTGAGCTTCTTTGAATAGACTCTCCGCTGTATTAGAATATCTATAAGGAATGTCGATAATTTAATTCTCGTTGCATAATTATTGATACAATTATTATGTTTGATTTGTGGTAATAAATTTCAAATTAAAGAACTGCGTATGAAATTAATCTATAATTGTGTAAAATGTTCACTTCTTTATTTCTAAATATTTAAATATTTCTACTCGGAGCAAAAATAATGAAATAATGACGAATTAAAGCTCTTAGATTGTCTCGTTCACTATTCGTTATTCTTTGTGTATTTAAATTTTCAGTGTAATTATTTTCAGTGACATAATAAAGTTTCGATATTAGTAATAGACGATATTTTTAGTGATCAATTTTCGATAGTACGTGAAATATTTTATATGTAACCATAAACTGCTCACCCTTGTTCCCGTAAAAAAGCAGTGATAAGATAAATAAGATGCCGCCGACGCTCTTGGGCACGTTTCTCCTCCTGATTGATCAATAATAAATATATTAATTATAATTTACAATTTATATATTTTTATTTTAAACTATAATTATAATATCATGATTGATTTAGAGATTATTTCAATGTATTATAGAAATTGAACGAAACAAAATACAAAGTTTTAAAAAACGAGGTAGGAAGAATTTTTTAAAATAAATTTTGAAAATACAGATATATTATCAAGCTCAATAAATTAAGTCGATTTAGTCCGTTTTAGCATAATTACACAAAAACCCATAGATTACTCGATTTACATTATTATTTTAGGAAATATACCCAGAAACATTACATTCGGATGTCAATGTTCTGATTAATATTTACAGATTTCTCTAATTGATCTATGTACAATTATTCTTTTACCTTGATATTTCCGCGCACTGCAATTTCGCTTATTTAACGCAGAGAGAGAAATACTGTTGCAATTTAAATTTAAATCATTTATTTCGAACGAATCTGCAGATTCTGTCGCTATGTATATTTATCGTGATGATGGAAAGGGTGGGCGATTTAAATATATTTTCTCTCATATCTCTGCGATTGAGAATCGAATTTATTGCGAAACGATATTCGGATTCAAGCCCGCTTGTGAAAATGAATTGTTCTTACCCTTACGACTCACTCATCCCCCATCATCAAATTAGCGTACCTTGATTTTTTCTATATTTTCTATATTTTTATGAAATCTTGATACAAATCGCAGGAGGCGCGATATAATTGATCTGTTAGTCCATGTCATCCTCGCGTCGCGTTTTTCAACCCTTCTGTCAATGCATAATTTTTCACCTTCCTATTAATGTCTAGATATATCCGAATACCAATTGCGTGTTTTCACATTGCACTGCGACAATTTCTTTAGAGCAGCTGCTAGGCATCGAACATTCTTTCCCGTTGTGTATTAGGAGGTTTCCGAATACAAAGGCCCTTTGTATTTTGTTTCGAGCGAAGAAAAGTTCCGACGCATTTTTAATATTTAAAGTTGCTTCGGGTACCCGTTCTTTTTTTTTTTTTTTTTTTTAATTTCTCCCACCGGATTGGAGCGTACAACAATATGGAACTCGCGCTCATCAGAGTATGGCAATTAATCAGAAAAAAAAATTTATAAATGAATCGTAAGTGAATCTCTAGCATACATTCATTATTCAGTAGCACTAATTGACTGAGTGTGACGTGTATCACGGTTCTGAAAAATGTATTCACCCTCACCTTATCCCTCGCCAAGTGAGCGACGCGGCCGGCGATCGCGTTCAGTGACAGACAGTCGTTCATGTCGCGTGAAGAGTGACAGATTCCCCTTATTCGGCAAAAAAATCGACATCAATTAATCTTCGACGATAGATTTCGCTTATACTCCTTCTCGGTCGGTGCGTACTTGTTTGAAGGATACGTATATACGATTTTATGGTTGTCATGACGATGTCGATGCGGTGCGGTTGTCAATAGAGAGGTCGGAGAATGGCGGGATAAAATTGCGGAAATGGAGGTAAATCGCAGTCAAGTAATGACAAATCGCGCGTAAAAGAGGATACAGGACTAAATGGTGGGAATATACGGTAGTTGCGGTGTTCTGTCTTACGCGAATAACTGCGTAATTTGGTCCATTCGCTAATCGCGCAAGTCCCTGATATTTCCTTCATTGTGAATTGGCGAGATTCCATTCTATAAAGTGTGTCCGCAATCCTGCAGTGTCCGAGAATAATACATCTGCGTCGCTTCTTGTCACGTAATTTCTTATTTCCGCATATATACGTGAATGAATCCTCTGGTGGGATGTAATAATTTTCCTCTATACAAGTAACGAGTTATTAATATAAGAGTGCAAAAAAATTCTTATTTTTTAATCAAATTAAAACCAATTTATTAACTTCGAGAGAATTTCAGTTGATAGTCAATTAGTGAGGTATTTAATAATAAAATTAAAAGCGTCGTAGAAAAGTTTGGGAATGAGTTAATAAATTTTCATCGCCAAATTTCAAAGGAAATTCAAGATTCATACCAGATAAAAAATATGCAGAGATAATTTTGACACACTCTGTGTATCCATTAAAGTTTTAATATATTTCATCAGCATGTATCTATTTTTTTCTGCAAAATTCTTGCAACGTTCTTTTCCTCGACAAGGATTTTATTAATCGATTTTATTAATTCGTGTGCTATTAATATCCCGTTAGCACATGTATTTTAAAGCAATTTCGGTATTACAGCCCCCACGATTGTTTGGGAAAATCGAAAACGCGTTTCTAAAAACGATGCAGCTAATAACGTAGATTAATCACGTTCCCACCGCATCGAAGGGTTTAATTAGATTGTGTTACACGTTTAAATACACACGGTATCTTAAATATACTTTTTTATTATACTTTTTATATAATTATATAAATATTATAATTTTTACGAAACATACCCTAAGGTAATATATGTTGTCTAATTCAATTTATATAATAGCATTCTCTATAAAGAAAGGGCCTAAATGCGAGCATTTATGTGTAAACTTTAATTATTATTAGTATAAGCATTTTGATTAATTTTTCTACTAATATACAGAATCATATATTATAAGATGATTTTCTAAATTCATCAGAAAACTGTCATTAAAATTAAAATTGCGAACTGTGTGTGACATCCTGTATATTAATTTGCATTAATTTAGAAATCACAACGGTATATATATATTTTTTTTGTATTTATAATTCAACATTTTATTATTTGAAATAAAATAAATTAGTTTCACCAATAATTGATAATGCAACAATAATCTTCCAAAGAGGAGCTTAACTTCAAATCTTATTCCTCCGCGCAGTAAACAATTCAGTGTTAAAGAGTGAATAAATAAATTTGTCAAACAAAACTTTTACACTTTCCAGTCTCGAGATCTGTTTCACAGTCGCTTCGTTGTCGCGAGTTCAAAAGTGAGAGAAATATCCGACGACTGCGACAAATGCGCTTTTTCGATGGTAACGGGTGCGTTGCGCTTTCACAAGGGAGGCTTCGTCGCAGCGTGGCAAGAAAACGAGAGAGAGAGAGAGAGAGAGAGAGAGAGAGAGAGAGAGAGAGAGAGAGAGAGAGAGAGAGAGAGAGAGAGAGTGAGAAAGGCAGAAGGAGAGAGGGCTAGAGAAAGGCGAGGCGCGGTGCGCGGAATACGTTCGATCGACCCTCGCGAGAGAGGAACAAGCTCGTACTGCGACAGAGTTTGGTCAGTCGGTCGGTGTCGTTGCCAGCTGCCACATCGCGCGTTATAAGTTTCTTCGGGGTTTCTCGCGCGACAAACACACGCCGGTATACCCCGCGATCACACCCCTTTTTCTTTTTTTTTTCTTTCCACCCTCATTTCACCCACCTTCCATCTCTCTCATCGCGCGAACGACCAATTGTTCTTTTTTCTTTGCCGCGAGTTAAATCGCGAGCTCGAAGAGAATTCGAGAGAGATAATCACTCTCTGTCAAAAAATCCCGCACCGCGTTTTCTCTTCTCTCCCCATCGACGGGGTGGGAACACATGTGCGTACGGTGCGACGAGCGGCGCACGAGGGATGATGTGAGGCGCGATACAGCATGAAGGTAAAACGCAGCCCCCTCCCCCTTTTCCCCTCGTTCCCTTTGGCTCCCCCCCTCTCTCCCCCTCCCCCGCATCCGTAGTGCACGCTATTATGCGGATTTATTTCCGGTCGGCCTGGATATAACGGACGATCATCCCCCATAGAGAATACATGGCGAACGCGCGAGTTGGTCCCGCAGCATCAGCCGCGGGGACCTGATTTACAAGCGGTTCTCACCGGGAGCTTGACGTCATTCCTCCGCTGATTGACGGCAGCTTAGAGCCGAGCATGACGGACGAGGATCGTGTCGTTGACATCGTTTGCGCGCGGTTTTCGCCCCCTTCTCTCCCCCCTTTCCCCTCTCCGTGGATCTTTAAATCATCCTTTTGTGTTCTCGTTGATTTGGAGGTACGAGAGAACAAAAATTGCTTCTTTAATTTTTTCCTCGCACTATCTCTGGATAGGACAATGTATTTTTAAAGTGTGATCCATTCTATCCATTACATCTCAATTTTCCAAGACAACAGAGCATATTATATGTAATAATATTAATAATAAATATAATTCCCCTAAAATGATTTTTGGTTCAAAATAACAATAATTGAATTATGAAGTTTTGCTAGTTGTAAATATAATTTCTGAGCCTCACATACACACACACACACACGATAGTAATTCAAATACTGTACAAATTTATGGCAATACTTGTGCAAAGACAAATTCGTTTAGCATATTTTATTTTTATTTATCAAAAATGCTATAGAAAGAAACGGGAAAGAATTAACAGAATTTAGTTTACTGCATTATGTGAAAAACTGCAAAAGAATTAAATTTTTCATTTTCGCCTATATTAAGAAAGTTTTAGAGCAAGTCAAAATTTTTAATCTCGTCACAAACGAAACGCATTTCATTACTTTAATTTTAAGATAAGCAAAAATGCTTTCAAGAAGCTAAAACGAAAGTTTTGTCTTGCAAACAATTAAATCGCAGAATTAATCAGAATCATGTTACCATGAAGCACACATATTTTAATATTGCGAATTAAATTTCTTTAAATAAATTGTAAAGCACAAAATGGTTTTAACAACAAATTGTGTATGTATGTGTGTGTGAAGAAGATGTATGGAATATGATTTATATAAATGCAATTCTTATATTTTAACTCTCTAGGCAATAAAAAAAGATAGAAAACTATTCCTATAAATGTATTATCAGATTTAGAATTAATCCGATTGATATTAGGAAAAGTATTCGTGTCACTCAATCTTCATTTGCTATTTTGCTTTGCTCTATATCCTTGTCGATTTGCTTAATACAGAATTAATAAAAGAAAACAGTATATTTGAAAAACAGTACACCTGAATATTCACTTTGCGAAAATACATAATGTACAGAAAAAACTTTTTTAGAAAAAAGGATATAAAATGTGTGTGAGTGAGTGTGTGTATGTGTGCCAAATGCTTAGAAAAATATAAAATAAATTTATGTGCAATAAATAGAAATTTTTAAAAAAATTTAAACAAAAACTGTTAACTGTTAATTGTTCGAAAAACAGATATATATATAATAATGATGAGAATATGCAACTAATTAAGTACATTGTGTCCTATCAATTTATGATAGTGCTTTAGAGCTCCTTATAAAGCAAATTTGGTACGATCTGTAATCTTGAATGAGAATTTACTGTTTCACGCAAATTCTTATCAAATAAAGTGTTATATAAAATAGACCTAACTAAAAATGAATTATAAAAACGGCGTGTCCGGGTTCGGGAAATATTCATTTCGGCAAATCTAAATTATCAAAAAATGTAGATTATTCCGCGATATTTTTTCTAATAATAAGTTCATAAATATATTTTAAAACCGACAATTTTCATTATTTTTCAGCTTTGCGCACGATGGAGATATTCCAATATAATACTCAAGTATTCATGTTTGAAATGTCTGTATCTTGCGTCAAAATTTACCCAATGATAGAAGAAAATCTTGGCGAAAGTTGCTGTCGGTTAAATATACATGCGTGACAACGTAAATTGCAATCGGGCAACTTGGCAACTTGATAAAGTTTGTCTTTATATACGGATAGTACGATAGCTTTGAATACACGTCATGTCGACGATCGATTCAGAAAGACCCTAGTCGCGCTTCGTGTGACCTTACTAAGGACGAAATGCATATTCGCACAAGATTCTCAACACGTATAATTTTAGCAAAAGTTTCGATGCTATAAATATACGAAAATCTTTTACAATCAGTCGCGTTTTCGTCGTTCACTATAAACATAAGTATGGAATAAACAAATGACCTTCTTGGCATATCTGCAGCATCGAAAAATATGTTCACCAAAGTTATTGGATTAGCCAAATTTCTCTCTCTTTCTCTCTCTTTTTTTTTCCTCTTCTCAGCAAGAAACTGCTCTCGACATAGATTTTGCAAGCTTCCAGATTTTCGAATTTCTTCTTGTTAAAGGAATTTTGCAAAGATTGAAATAATTGTCAATTTAACGATACAAGATCTTGTAAAGCAAGGTTTTTTTTTAAATGACACATTGAAACTAAAGTTAAGCATACTCATGAGACACTATAGTTATCTATTGAAAGAAAGGAAAAGATTTTTTTTTTAATCGATCCAATATATTAGTCTTGAACTTTACTTCAGCACAAGTATTTATACACCCCTCATAATATATGTATATACATACATACATATATACATGCTTGAGAAAAGAGATCACATTGCATCAAAACCGCGAACTTGGACTCACTGTCAGTTCGAGCTTCCAAGATTGACAAAAAGTCCGTCAACAAGAAGTTGAATACAAAGAACCGAAGAAACTACACCAATCCTGAAAATTATGATTTTATGAAACTTTGTACACACATATATATCTAGTGGATTTTAATTGCTGAGTAGCAATTGAAAAGTTTTAAATTCATTTATTGAGAGTCCTCTTGAATGCATATATATGTATATGTACAAGATTTCATTAAAATTAGAATTTTCGTATTTGCGGGATCTGTTAGTTATCATCACAATATGACCGCTTCATCAATTTGCAAGTGCAATATTTGCTCGCTTATTCGTATTATATTTGATTGTGGTCGTCGACAAATGCAGATTTTATTGATTGATGTAAAATTATGTAAAAACCAAAATAATATTTTCAATAAAAAAGAGATTCAACAAAAAAGATATATAAAGATAATATATAAATTTATAAATTTTATTTCAAATTTATTTATTTTTAAATTTATAAATATATAAATTTAATTAAAAATATATAAAGATAATATATAAATTTAATAAAAGAGAATATTTTTAATAAAACAATGATAATATTTGGCATTAAAGAATAAAAGAATTTATCTATCATTAAAAAGATAAACTAACATAAGATTTTATATTCTTTAATTAGTTTTAATATCACTCTCAATATCATTATATTAATATTTTAATCCTACATATAATTTGGATTTTATATTTCTTATACACTTATATAATTTAGGGATGAAACAATACACCGATTGAGAATAATATTTTATAATTTGTGAAGAAAATATATTAAATGAAGATGTATTTTTTTTTAAGGAATAAAGACACGTTTTTCGCTATTTACATCCTGCGCAATCTTCCGCAATGATGAGCAGCTATTCCGCGTTTCTCGCGAACTATCAATTTCGCGGCAATCTGGCGTGTTGAGAATTCGTCGTAATCGGCTTTTAAGGCCGAGACGACAATTATCGCGCGATTACGATCCATTAGAGTAAGACCCACGCGAGATTAGTCCAATATGATAACAAATGTATATATCCTGATTCTATCGCGCAGGCAACATGTTCCTGCTGCTGTCAGTGCTGTCGGAGCGGAGGTTGCTGCAATAGCCGGACATTCTCCTCCAACCATTCTGAGAGACCATCTATTGATACGTGCACGTCCCACTTTTCTCAAGTAACTATCCCGCGGATCATGAAGATATCCTCCATCAAGACACTCACGTGGACGTTCTACTTGTCCATCCTATTATTCCTACCGAGAACAAGTAAGGCGCGCGAGAATAAACATAAACGTAAAATTTTGATGTACAATTGAAGAGTAAAAGCACGAGACAAATTCGCGCGCGATTTATCGACATCGGAATCGTGAATGAACAGTAGAAGAGAGAGAAAGACAAAGAATAAAATAACTAAAACTTAAATATCTTGAGATTTTTTAGAAAAGAAAAGTGTCTACAAGATATCGTTTGGTAAATTCTTAAATTTTATGTGTTTTTAAACGCCAATAAAATAATTTATTATTTAACTTATAATGTTTTATTAGCTTATATTATATTACATTTTATTAAAAAAAGATGATAAAAAAAGAAATGATAAAATATTAAATATAGCATTTTAAACGATGTTCTTTATATGTTTGGATCGCTTGGATTGTTATATATTAGTGTTTTCAGCTTTTTTTATCTTAAATATTAATTAAGTCTTAACATCTCCTTATGCACTGGCTTCTCAATAATGTAACCGAGTATAGAATCTTTTTAAATAATTCTATTTATAAAGAATGTGAAGATTAACAATTATGTAAACATTGATTCTGAATCAGAAGGGTCAATGGAGAATCCTCTAGACCTTTAAATCGAGATTGTATTTGAGACCTTTAAATCGAGACGTATTTTGTGTATCGTGACGTATATAGTCGCGGAAACCAGGTTACACCGCCGCCAGTTTCGATCAGCAATGTGGTAAATTGTTTCAGATGCCCTGGAAGAGAACTGCACGGATTTTCAGGGCGGTACTGTCAGACACGGCCTCCTCTACGTGCCAGGACCTGCGGTCTGCAGTCTCTGCGTATGTTATCATTCCGAGCCGATGTGGTGCCAGGCCATCTTCTGTACGCCACCGTATGTGAGTATCCGGGAATGTGAAGGATATGGGAGTAACGCGAATCTGTATTTTAGGGGCTCGAATGTCCCATTAGTATTTCGGTCATCGTATCGGAATATGACGCCTGTATTTCTTCGAGATTTACGGTAGATATACAGACAAATGCACACGCTCTCTGTTTAACTCTTCTGTCAGTGCATAATTTTTCACCTTTCCGTCAATGTACGGGTACCCGGGTTAATTCGCATTCATATCCATGTTCATATACATCAGCGAATCGTTCAGTCAATATTTGATAATTATAAAATTTTCTTTGCGCTCTTCTTTTTGAAACCTATGCAAATCGAGCGAAAATAATAGAAGACAGTTAAAAGAGATTACATCGATCTCTTTTTTTTTTCGATTATCGAAATAAAGCGCGATACACGTGGAATGCAATTAATGGTTTTTTCGTAATAAAAAAAATGAAAAATGAAAAAGGAAAAGGATAGACATCGTAGAAAAATGACGTGATATATTTCGATGTAGCGTGTCTTTAAACTGCGCTCATATTTTATTATGTTTGTCACGTCATATTATTCTAATGGACGTCTATCGGATAATACGCAAGATAGCGAGACCGATATTCTTCGGATAACAGGTTGACGAGTAACGAGCGATGCATTTATTCGCTCAAATATGCACGAGTTTCCTGCGCAAAAATAGAAATACGCAGATACATACATACGTCAAGATATATATACTTCCTCCTAATTATTTAATTTTCTACCTTCTATTAATTCAAGATGAACTTTTTGCTTCACAATAAGAGAATAAGAAATCTGAAATTTTTATAATCGCGTTAAATCTTTAGATATTAAATACTTAAATATAAAATCTTTTAATATTCTTTAAAATTTTAAAAATCTGTTAATATGCGCGTGCATATATATATTGTTCGCTATATATATATATATTTTTTTTTTTAACTTTAACGCAATGTACATACGTAGGATTCTAGCAGCAAGATATATCGAAAACGCCGCGATGAAACCTGAAAGTTTTAACGACAGGTGTATTAAATGATCTGTTAACTGTTCGATGTTTAGGCTAAAGAGCACGCGCGCACACACGACGCATGCATATGTAGGAACCCTCGTGATCTCTAATATAAGTAGGACAAGTCTCTCGTGTTAGGTTCGAAATGTCGTGCGCCCGCTACCGCAGCAAGTTTGCGCGGTCCGATTTCTCGTAAGTACAGAAGCTATATTGTAATTACAGGCGAGATTAGCATATAAAACTTATCGCGTGTTAATCACACACAGCTTAAGTCCTACTGCCCTACATAACTTACGCAGGGGCGGGAAACACGTTTCGCGTCATGCTCGTGCAAAAACAAACATGCGTGCATAAGTGTTTAATGGAATTGCGAGACAAATTGTATACATGTACAGAGTCGGGTGCATTTTTAAGTGCATTAACGAAGACATCTTGTATGACACGCGCAGAGACCAATATAAGCTAAATGCAAATAGTGCGCAAGAGTGCGGAAAAATCTATACACGCAGGAAGAAAGTATTGTTGACGTAATATATTAATATATTTTTTTATTATAAAGTAAATTTCTTATTGATAAAAAAAGTTGCGTGCTTAATATGTGATGGTTTCATATAATTTGTTAATTAATAATCAATACATAAAAATAAATGTCATAAATATACACTACTCGACAAAAAATAGGCGACGCTTCCTTTCTCGCTGAAAATTGTTCAACCTGAAAATCTTATAACTTGGCGAAAAAAAAATTATTATTATAAAGTGATTTTTAAAATAATGTTTTGAAGAGAGCAAGAAATTTTTTCAGCTTGGCATATTATGTTAAATTTGGCACATTTTTAAGGATTCTTTATATTTCTCTAAGGACTCTATCTAACAGATGCAGCTTTTGTAAGCAATTTGTATTTAAAAAATTTTTAAAAGAGTATAAAAATAGAGATTTTTTAAAATACTATTTTAAAAATTAGTATTTTTTAAATTAATAATTGTTTTCCAAGTTCTAATATTTTCAAGTGAAACAATTTTCGATGAGAAGAAATTTGTCTCATTTTTTATTGAGTAAGTGAACATGTGTATATGTATGTGTGTGAGTGTTAATTCTCGTTATAGAAGAAGAGGGGAAAAAAACTTTAAAAATATAATGAAAGTTCAATGTAATAAAATAAATTAATCCGCACATACATGCGGGAATTTGCTGGTGCTGCGATTTATACATCGTTTGAATTTATTGACCTATAGCGACCAATACATGCGATTTCGCATGTCAACATGTCATAATTGGACGCATTAAAGGGGTTGAAAAATATGGTGATCAGGCCAAAGAGAAAGATGACTCGACAATGCGCGAACGCAGCGTGTGTTGAACGGTATAATGATAATATGCAGCACAAGGGCAATTAATTATGCTGGAAGCGATGAAATTAAGTGCCATCGCGCTGAAATCGCGTCACGCGTTCCTTATATTGCGCGCTTTATAAATATAATCTTATAGATTACCGTTCATGTAGATTACCTACATGTAATTTTACGTAGAACTCAAAGTAAAACTACAAGAGATTTATTTGGCCTTTTAAAATGTCGATTTGAAATAACCAATATATAACTGAGATGTCACGTAAATTTACGAAAAATTATTTATTTTTTCAGATAATAACTTAATGATATTACGTCTTTCTTTATAGAAAATCTATACTTAAAAGAATTAAAAACTTGTGGATCTTTTATTATTATCTTCTTAATGAGCAATTAATAAACGATAACGGCTACATCAAATTATTTTAAAACATTAATTTATTGTATTTTTGTTTTGCATAGTAAACATTATGTGAACAAACGAAATTTCTCAATGTGTTAATGACATACTGTTTTAGCGTATATAAACAAATACATTTAATCACACTTTGAGAGAATTGGACGTTGCGTACTATCGATAATTGCATGAAAATAATAATATTGCGTTGTTGCAGTTAATTGCATACTGCATACGAATTAAAGCATCACGTTTAATTCTCTCTAACAGATCGAACGCGTCAGTGGAAAATTGGACGCTCTAATTAAAAAGAAAAAAAAAAACGATCTAAACGAAGAAAATATAAAACTAAATATATTTTTTTAAAATTCTGATTTTCTTCGACACGATGCACAAAAGTTTGTTCTTGCTATATGACGAGCCGAAATATCGAAAATAAATGTTAAAGGAAAATGTTTGAGAATATAGGTGCTGCTTTACTTAAATTCGTTCACGTCGCGAGCTTAAACTTAATTTTTCACGTGGAAGCCGTAATGTTCCACGTGTTTACTTAACACCGATAAAATCCGTCGCATCGATGCGATCAGGATGTCGCGCTCGTAATGCGGCGTTTGTCAAGTTCAGGCTACGCGCCAAATAACCCGGATATTTTTCGAGAAATTTTGCCCGAAGAGACGCATTCCCCAGGAACGTTTATGCACTGCCAATAGCAATGCGAAAATTCATTTCGAATGGATTCGAAGCCCGCAGTGCGGGGGCGAGTGTCGCGAGGAGTGCTGAAATTTTTTCAACGTCCTTACCGTAGGTCAAACTAGGAAGAAACTGACAATTGTTCCGAATATTGAAACATGAAAAATTGCAAAGTTATTTTAAATTCATAAATTTTTCAATAATACAATATCAGACATTTTTTAATAATTAATAATTAATTTTAATAATTAATTAATGAGACAATTTCGGAGTTTAGAAGCAAGGACTTGTAATATTCGTCTCTAATAAAATATTAGAGAACTTGGAAAACAGATATTAAATTTAATTACTAATTTTTAAAATAGTATATTTTAAAGAGCAAAATCTCTATTTTTATACTCTATTAAAAATCTTGAAAATACAATTTCTTGCAAATAATACATTTGCTTACAAATAATTTTTCTTGATTAATCGAGATGAGATTTATGTACACATTAATCTAAATTGTGCAATCCTTAATTTCTCATCGTTGTGAATGCGGACCAAAACATTATTTACATCAACTCGTATGTGTGTATGAAAAAATCGAAGCATTAGTTTAATATACATAATCATATTCATTCTTTAAATTAGAAAGTAATTACACTGCTCAAAACAAAAATTATTTGTCATCAATTTTTATCATTTCTCGGATTTTTAAACTAGAAATCTGTATTTTCCATTAATATTATATTATTATAATTATATATTTTTTAATTATTAATTATTATTATTATTAATATTATATTATTATAAATTATATCGAGTATTCTTGAGCGTACATACGCAGACCCTTTTATCTGATTGATTTGAGCGGTGTGAATTATAAAGCACTCTCACACATAAATGCTGACCTACCTCGATCGCGATTGTTCCGTAGAAATGCAAGAGATTTCGCGTGGGCGAACGCTGCTGCGAGTTTGAGTGCCTCGACGACAACGACGACGATTGGAGTGGCCCGGACGTGTACAATGTGTACGCCACGGCATCGTCGACGGTCCAGAAGCAGAATCCCGTCCTCTGTCTGCTCGGACTGATCGCGCTACTGATGGTGCCCTAGTTAACGACCTGACAGGATCTCCGCGGTCATCGTCGCCGCGAATCTCGCCCTCGTTAGGAGAATTCGTCCGTTAGTGATATCAGTGATCCGACGACGATGACGACGATGATGAAATTGTGCACGAGAAATTCCCGAGAGACAGGTTTGACTCAGTGTTCTGACGAACGGTATTATATCCTTCGCCTGTCGCAATTATGTCGTCCGTTTCGAATAGCATGGAAATAAATGAATCGAGAATTGATATTTTTTACCGAATCGATATGGTTAATCCTTCAATGAACGGGTACCCGGATACCCGGAGCAACTTTAAATGTTAAAAAAATGTGTCGGAATTTTTCTCCGTCCGAAACAAAATAAAAAAGGCCTTTGTATTCGGAAATCTCCTAAAATATATATCGGGAAAAAATGTTCGATGCCCATGTGTCGAAAATCTCAGTTGGTACCAAACATACATTGATGGAAAGGCGAAAAATTATGCATTGACAGAAGGATTAAATAATAGATCGGACGCGACTTTATAAATAACCGCAGAGAGAAAGAGAGAGATGCGAACATACAGCTTTTTCAATTCATAAACAATAAATAACATAACGCCCTGAAATCGTTACGCGAATAATAGTACAACTATTATTTTCCCTCTCACACACAATCGTATGTCAATTAAGAGAATATTTTTTTCGTAACTTTTTTTAAAGCAAAATTTAAAAACCTTCAAATTTTCAGGCGAAAATCTCCATATTAGAACGAACGTGTGTAATAAAGTTTTATTTTCTCGATTTTTTTTTTGTTTTGTTTTTGAAGCGCACTTTCTCATATTTTTCCACCTTGTCAAATTCGATACAATAATCATTGGTCGGATTTAATATCGATTTAATATCAAAATCTACTCCGAATATGAAGGAACGATGTACGTGGCTCTTGGCCTAATCCGAACATTTAAATGTCAATTGTCATTTACGAGGCTTGATATCAATTCGGAATAGGCAACATATCTTTTCGGAGGGCACGGGATAAAATGCGTATAAAATCAGAAAAATATCAGAGAAATCAAAAATTTCAGAAAACTGATGTTCGGTGCTTAATTCGATCAGGCTCTTTCTCTCTCTCTCTCTCGGCTTAATCAATATCGATTCTCGAGGACGATCGTAATCGCGGAAGGGCGTATATGTATCGTCATCAAAATCAGCAAGAATCGGGCTTTCTGATTTTATCCGACATCCAATCCTCGTCTTTGGTAATACTCTTGATGGACAATTAAAGCTGACTGAAACCGATCGAGACCTCGCGTGCGCGCATGTGTATGTGTGCGTGCGTGTGTGTATGTGCGCGCGTATGGTGAAAAATTTTTATTTTTCCATTGTCGCGAAACGTGCAATATGATAACGCGAATGTGTTAGGCAGAGAGAAATTATTGCGCAAGTGACACATACAAATACGTCGTCAACGGGAAGCTCCGTCAATGTGTGATATCCTCTTTGTTAACGAGACTCGTTTCAATCTCCAATTGAATCGATTTCATCGTTCGTTCGTTTTTGCTTTTGCGCCAGATTTGCTCGGTGAACGAGCACTTTTTTCAAAGAATTGCCGCCTTTGCCTGATTGATATGCATAATAAAATCGAAAGAGCTCGTGTGCGATAAAATAATATCCCGTTCGTATCTCCTATTTCGCTTTCGTTTCGTTCTTCGCAATCGTGTCTTCGGCATTTCTTTCCATGTTTTCAATTTAATTTTTCATGCATGGAGAGAGAAAAATACTCTTCGCGTTGAAAGAGAAATCATTTAGGATCAATTCTGACGATTCGTTTATCCTACACAATTTTGTTGAGATATCGATTTTAAATTATCTCTCCGTTTGTGTACGCGTTATACTACGCATAAATTGTGCGACGATAGCCGATGCGAGATATTTATTTTTGGTTGTTTATCATTTTACAATTATAACGATAAAAATGCGACATGATACAACACCACAAATAGCCTGAAATTTTCATACAAATCGATTACATGATATGGTTAAGAAAACTTATAGCGTAAACATGCTTGATAAGAAATATGTATATTTGCATATACGTAATTATTAATGTTAAAAACAACTAAAATACGCGGAAGGTTTAAGGAAAAATACATGCTAAGATGCTTATGATGAGTTCTCGTATTATTCATTTGTTGAAATTTTTATTTTACGTGCGCTTAATATTTCATTATTTTGCAAACATTTAATAGGAACGAGTAGTATTATGTAACTCGTTGATATTTTAGAAACGAGATTTTAGTTTTGGATCTCGCGATAACATACTCTTCTATCTGATTGCAGGACAACGATGATTCTCGTTACCAATTAACACTCAACCATTAATTCAATTTATCAATTAACTATTGATTGCGCGATACTTCAAAGCAACGGTGGTTACAGTAAACGCCTAGATTTTCATGTAATAACGAGCCAATTTGTTAGAATTATAATTAAGATAATTCGATTTACCCACGCAACTAATTGGATCGATGAGAAAGCTAAAGCTGAAATTATTAACTCGAGCAATTTAATATTTAAAAATAATGTGACAATTGATATCGGTAATGTATCCGTATGTGAACGTGGCTTTAGAACCTCATAGAATTCTCTTAATGCTCATTAAGATTAAATTTAATATAAATAATATTATAAATATTATAATATAAATAATAATATTAATGATATTATAATATCAATAATATTATGAATTTAATAAATCGCATTAAAATTAAATTTCTTTTTAAAGTATTTTTGACAAGACTTGTCGGAAACAATTTGACAAAAAGTCGATTAAGTTTTAACGAAATGCGAAAAGGTATTAATACCGACACCGGCGATAAATCCGAGCAAAACATGGGGCCATATGTAGTAGTATAACGTACACAAACGTGCTTTCTCGGTTTCTTTTTACGGAGAAAAATGTGAGAATGATAAACATGGTGCTAAGTCTGTAATTATACGTAAACATTCGCGAATTTTTCCGATATTGCGACACTGTATTTCAATATTTGTGCACGTATGCTTGCCTGTGATATATATTTTTACGGCATTTCATTACTGTTCTTGCCTTTGGATTATTAATCGCTTCGCGAATCTCGAGGGCTTCGATTAATGCTACGGATGTTTCTAACGAAAACAGACCCTTTTTAAAATTTTGAAAAGAAAGAGAAACGAGATCGTATAATACTGCATAAAAATGACGACGGTAATAATTAATATAACGATATATTCAATTAATGTTACATTTATATCGTTACATTTAATCGATTAATTATGCGAAAACTCTATTTGCCGTATATATACAAAAAAGTATTACAAAAAAAAGTTGCCATTCCTTTCAATAGTATTTAGTGCCCTAATATTCCGTGTGTATAATATATACACACACACACACACACACACACACAGAATATACATGTTACACAATGAGATAAAATTAATTAATTATTAATGTTAATAAAAACGTTCCATCCTTTATGAATGCGCGAAAAACAAAGAGCCATAGAGAGTGACGCGACAAGAATATTGTTCGGTGAATTTAGTTAAGCTCTGCTCTCTGTCACAGGGTATTTGTGAATAATCTTATCACATTGAAGCTATCTTTCAATCGTTTGCATCAATTTCAAACGTTAAATATCTCAATTGAGCTCTCAATATTGAATGCAAACTCGTTACAAATGATATTCTCAGCGTTATATATATATATATGATACATGAGCCAGACTCATGATGATGATTGGCATGGAAGCTTGGATCCGTCTATGGATTAGCGTAAATACCGGAGCGAACGCGAGAGATTGCGATATCTTTCTGGGCGAAGACAGCGGCTCGTATCAGATCGTCTTTTGCATTTAAGTTTTAAATCGCATCGCACATATAAGCGGGTTTCGCGCAAAAATCAACGCGGAATTCAAAACCAATGCGAATTAAAAAAAAAAAAAAAAACTACAAACGGCATTTCTTTTCTAAGCGACGAAGTCGCTGGAACAAGAACGATAAAAAGGATGTCCGAAATTATAAATTTGTAGTTTAAGTTAATAACGCATATATATATATAAAATTCGTTCAATATACGCGCTACCTGGCCCGAATGTTCCCGATATAATTTCGATCCTTTTTTTTTTCAAAAAGTTCTGCCAGATATTTTTATTGAATATACCGGAAGTATATGAGCTAAAATATACACTTTTATATCGCTTTTTAAATATTTTCACCGAAAAAAAAAGATTTCTGTAACTTAACTATACTACTCTTGGGGGCCAGGTATTGTATAACAGACCTTAAATTGTATGCTGTAAAAATCTTACAATGATTCAGATCAAATTTGTTTGACAATTTTATTGTCCTATCGACCGAAGAATGAGGTCTTCTTAATTGACGAAGAGCGTGCAGTCGTGCTTTTCTTTCACGTCTCGTCATTATATTTTTGCTCTCCTCTTCTTCTCTCTACTCTAATTCAGCGGAGAGAATTATTCGACCAATTCCTCTAAGCTTACACTTTAAACTAATGTTTACAAAAGAAAAAAAAATAAGATATATATATATATATATATATAAAAATAAGAATATATATATATATATATATATATATATATATGTATATATATGTATATATTTCACAATGTAAATAGCTATATATATATATATATATATATATATATACATACATATAGACGATATACATAGCTTTAATATTATTACAATACACGTAATTACTTTCGATCGTAATTATGTCATGTATTAATCAAGGGGCCTTTTATGTATGAATGATCATTCGGAATCCATATATATTACAATAAAATTTAATCCAAATGACACCTAAATGGATCCGGACCTAATGATGATGATTTCCTAGTTTTAATCTTCCTTTGATTTTCCTCGATCGACAAAGAGATCGTCTTTTATAGGATAATAGAGAATATTTAACGATAGGATAAAGATATAAGAGGATTTGAATACAGGGTGTCCGATATATTCAAAATAATAATCGCTACATCGTATGCAGGTAAAGCGGATTAAACCATAAGAAAGTCCTCTACCGTTTTGCGATCGAGGAATTAAAATAAAAGAAGAGAATAAAATAAGGATAAGTTCCGTGATACATCAAATTAATAAATAACTAATCTATATTTTAAAATGCTTGCGTAATTTAATATTTCGCGCATGTCATAGTACGTAAAATATTTCAAAGTCAAATATATTTCGTCCGATGTTTTATCGTTGGATTTTTTGACAATCTAACAATAAATATAATTCGGATTGAGGACGTATAGTAAAACAATCGATTCGCAGGATCGAGTAAAATATAAAAATAAAATAAGGATAAACTCCGTGATACATTAATCGTCTAATAAATAATTAATTTCTATATTTTAAAATACTTTAAAATGCTTGTACGTTAATTTATAATATTCCGCGTATGCATATGTCATAGTATGTAAAACATTTCGGCAATACTTAAAGTAAAATATATTTTGTCCGATGCTTTATCGTTGATTTTTTCGACGATTTAAATATAATTCGGATTGAGAACACATAGTAAAATAATCGAATTGCAGAATCGAGTAAATAAAATACGGATAAGCTCCGTGATTAATTATCTAATAAATAATTAATCTCTATATTTTAAAATACTTAATATTCCGTGTATATACAGAGTAACTAACCCGCTCTATCTACACACGATGGGTGGGGCGATTATTATCGGACACACCCTGTATATCAAAGAGTATAAAGTTTATTCACACAGAGACAGAGATGATTATACTTATCTGCAATATATAAACATCGCGTGTCTCTCTCCTAATATCGTGTGTAACCTCGATACGAAAGTTCTATCGACAGAATGTATTCGAGTATAAAATTTAGATTGCTCGCCGTTATAGCTCGTCGTCGTATAAAATTGCTTAATGGCGCGTAAACGATATCGCCATACGTTACAACGTCTTTCTAATCTTCCCCTTTCCAAATAGTGTCGTACAGATCTGTACGTCGTTGATTGAACGTCGGAATTTGCGCTCTGACTTCGTCCACGACTTTCAAATCTGTGGCAATATATTATTTCGATGTATATATAGTATGCAATATAGTATTATTTCTCCCCTAATTATATACACATTAATTTTTATCGTCGTCTAATGTATATGTATCGATATTTCATTGTGCGATTATTGCCTTGGAAAATATTTCTCAGGAGAGTTATAATTTTGAAAATATTCTAATTCATTACATAATGCACAAAATTACGTCTCGCTTGGTCGTTATTCTAATTTGAGAGGATTAATTACTTACCTATGTCAGAGACCACCATGGCCTCGTCGGCATCCAACTCGTCAAGGATTTCTCCCCAAGGGTTAGTTAACTGAGTATGTCCCCAGGCGACGTATCCAGGCGGTGAACCACGTGCCGGCGATACGCAGGCTACGTATAATTGATTGTCATTCGCTCGGGCACGCTGTAGTAACGACCAGTGCAGCGGGCCAGTGGTCATATTGAATGCCGCCGGGTATATCAACATCTGACAACCTGATATCATCACGATAGGGCAAAATTAATAAAGCGAATATAATAAAAAATAATAATAGGAAGCTCTCTTCAATCGACCCCTCTTCTCGTGAAAATTTCAAAGAATATAAAAGACGTCGATAATCACTTAACGAAGTTATCTATAATTAACGATCGCGCGCTAATACACTTATCGTAACGCATCAATGATCTTTTTTTTTCAAGAATGATTAAACTGCAGCTTTGTTGTATGTCAGTAATGGTGAAAATTTCGTTAAATTCTGCCGTGTTATTTTTACAACGAATTAAACTTTAACATTTTCCGTATAATATTTATTCACCTTTGTTTCTATATAGACGTGCCATTTCCTCAAATCTGATGTCATAGCAAATGCCGATACCAATCTTGCAACCTTTCGCTTCTAAGGTAGTAAGGGTATTGCCGGGCGACAGCGAATCACTCTCGCGGAAAGTGATTTTCCCTTTAATGTCGATATCAAACAAATGCATCTATAAACAAGAAAGTACACATTGATAAAAAATATATTATAAATATATATAATTTTTTTGAATAAAAATATTTTTTTAATATTTAGAAATGTAGAATAATTGATTTAAAACAAACAGGATATGTTAAATATTCTTTTTAAAGAATTTTTGAAACATTTTCTGTATCTACATACACATGCCTATTTAACGTCAATCTTTACCTTCCTGTGCTTGGCCATGAGCTTTCCATCGGGTGCCCATACAGTGCAGGTATTGTACAACTTGTCGTTATTCCTCTCCGGTATCGTACCAGCGATCACGTAAACATTGTTTTTCCTCGCCGCCTCGGATAAAATCGTGCTCGTCTCACCGTCAGGAATGCTCTCAGCATATTTCGCGAAGTAAGCTATTTATTTCACAACATATTAATACGATATAATAAACGACATAAATGGAATATATACATATAAAATTATTTGATACAAAACGCAATAATATTTTAAAACATTTTACTCTTCTTTTAATAAAGATACACTCTCCTATTTCTAATAAAAAGATTTTTAAAGCTATATTATAGTGGAAGAGAGGGATACAAAAAAATCCGAAAATATTTTAAAAGCGTAGACTAAAAATGTAGACTTATTGAGCGAATGCCTGACATATCATTTTCTTTTTTTTTTAAATATAGATCAGGCATTTAAAAGAATATATCTAAATATCTTGCACACAGTTTTCGAAGATACAAAAATATTAAGGATAAAGTATCGTATACACACACACACACACACGATTTTTGAAAGAACACAATTACATTCTCCTTACTCTGATATCCTAATAAGGAAAAAAAAAATTTACTTAGGTCGCCGCTTCTGAAATTTCGAATTCATCATATGTTTTAAATGCATATTCAGATATATCTTTCTCAAATGCCTCACTCCATATAATACTATATATACTATACGGAAGTTTGTGCGATAAATATTTTAATATTTCGGGATAATTACACGTTCCATACGGCGAGTTGAAGCATTCCGGCAACACCACGATATCGGCATCCTGTTGTTTCGCGCACTCGACAAAGGAAACCGCTCGCGAGACGTTCGCAGCTTTGTCATCACCTACGGCCAGCTGCACCAATGCCAAACGCAATGCTGAAATGCATATCCGCACATATACTTTGTTATCGCCTTAATAACATTTTTACGTGTTAATTCTTCGCGGCCGATATCGGCAATCAACCGCATTTAATTTTTCATATTATGTAAATGAAATTAATATAGTCTCTAAAAAATGATAGGAAGTAGCTATATAATATTAATAAAAAAATGTAATAATTATTGTTCACATGCATTTAATCGTGCCTAATATAAATATAATCATAAGATACATTTCGTCGTGGTTATGTTAGTGCAGTTGATCACTGCATAGATACAAATTCGTAATTATATATAATAAAAAAAAAAGAAAAAATAGGAATAAAAAACACGTGTGTGCATGTAATATTTTATATTATTACATTAAATAAAATTACCTCAAGTTTTCTGTGAATGGGTGTGATATGTGAATAAATATATTCGATTCGAAGTGTGTCAAGTAGAGTGATATCATTCTATTCTATTCTATTATTTTTATTGGCACCGTGTGAATAATTTCCACACTCTAGGCCATCAACAGGTAGTAAAGATTACTTCTTTAAATATGTATACGAAACGGGTTGGATCAAGTACTTGAGGATTTAATCCTGGCACAGAAAAATAGGGTCACAAAGGACACGCAGAGGAACGCGTTTAAACACGTCCATTCACGTTCACGAACGACAATGGACTAAGAGTGATATCATTAATTCATTCGGGGAAGACTTGAAGTAGCATCATTTACATCATATATATGAATGAACGTATATATATATATATAAATGGCTATTCAATATGGCCAGTCAATGGCCAGTCTATATATATATATACACGAGTCCATGTCGGAGCACATGTAAAATGTTATGCATGTTTTTCACTCTTTTTTTTTGTTCTTTTTTATTATATATACAGAGAGACTCAGGCGCAATTCCGAATCTCACGTTTCACAACGAAACACAAATAATTTTCAAACCACTTACTTGTCATCGTTCTTATTCCGCCTAGCACGATGCTCGCACGCAACATGACACTTAAATTAGGTTAGGTTTTTTTATAATTATCTCCATGACGTAAGGAAAGTCGAGAGTGTTATCTATGCTGGAGGAAAACAGGATTTTCCTCTTATCGCGCATTTAATTATATATCCATACTCAGGTGTAAAAGAGGAAGAAAAAGAGAGAGAGAGAGAGAGAGAGAAATTTTACAATATTTGATGATTAGCCTAAAATTATTCCTAGACATGTCTAAAAAATATCTTACGTCTTCTAAAGGTCTTTAAAACATCTTAATGTTCTTTGTGTTATAGCACAATGATTTATTTATATTATACATATAAGTATCTCTCTAGTCTTGCGCAGAAGTCTTTGTTGATCTTCGCTAAATATTTATCTCTCTTAAATTTACAACAAATCTTTTAAAGTGAAAAACTTTTTCCTATTTTACATCTTATTAACAAAGTTGCTCTAGTTTGTATACACTGAGTTCTGATAATAAAAATTTAAATAGAATTTTTTTTGGACACACATATGGCTTGAACTTTTTCATTGGTAAAAATCCACTTGAATATTCTATTTTATTTTGAACCGAAAATTATGTCAATAGAATACAAATGATTTTAGGAAGTTTACCCAAAAAATTAAGCCATATGAAAAAATAAATTTTATTAAAAAGACATACACAAATAATGTTGTATAAATCTGTATAAGACATGAAACATACACGCTATATATATTATCGTCTACTGGAAGATCGAGATCTTCTGTGTTTTTTAGATTTTCTCTTGACAAAAGATTCAGATATTTTATCGTTTCGTCGTTCTCGTTCTTTATCTTTTCCTTTATGTTTCTTAGACTTTTTTGCTTTTCTTGTCCTATCGCTACTATTGGAACGCCTTCGTTTTCTATTTTTCTTATTGTTACTATCACTGTCGGATGAATCCCTTTGCTGGTCCTTTGATTTCTTTGTTTTATGCTCACTATCTTTTTTCTTACGTTTTCTTTTCCTTTCAAATATATCTGAACCACTGTTGTCATTACTGTTAAAATAATCCAAAGATTTCTGTTTATTTGTATCTTCCTTGATTTTATGTTCTTCATATTTAGCAGCATCTAAAATTAGATTCATTAAATACTAAAGATTAAATATTAAGAAATTATACTTTTAAAGAGATATGATATAGTATTGTCAAATATACAGTTGAATGTTTATATATTTTCCATGTTCTTAAGACTCTTGATTCTTCGCTGTAATCATATTGAACTATAAGAAGCAAGAAATCATTTTTTTAATTATACATTGAAATAAATTAATTTTCTGCATGCCATCACCAACTTTGATATAGATTGGTGTAATAAGAAAAAATTTTCTTTCTTTTTATCTTGTATTAGTAAATAGTAATTTAAAAAATATTTTGCAATATTTTAATTTGAAATCCAATGTACTTTTTTAAACAAGGTCTAGATCAACTAGTGAAAAAACAAGTTGTCGAAAGAAAGGAAATTATAATTCATAATTTCATTATTTTTATAACGGAATAGTATATTTATATAGTACGGCACATATTTATATTCTTGCATAATAAAATTTATATAAAATGATATATGCAAACTTTTGAAATAGTCTAATTTAATCCGATATCTTTTACTATAGTTTCTAACAAAAATGGATATTAGATTACCAAACTTGATAAAAAATTAATTATTTATTATTCCATTTTCGCACATGGTTTCTTGCTCTTTATATAATAATTCAATATGATTGCAGAAAGTGCCAAGAAATTATAGTAATTGTTATAATTAATTTGTAGTTTATTAACTTGTTTATTAAATTACAAGTTAAAAATTGCAGAAAATTTTGATATATTTATATATATTTTACATATATATTTATATTTTTAAAAAATTTCTAAAAGTAATTTATTTACTAACTTAAAACTTTAGAATTTTTCAGATATTCTGCCTTTGTCACTGCTTGAACTATGCACTCATTCACAGAGATGGTATTTCCATTTAATGCCATTTTTATAATTAATCTTCCCGCATCATCAAAGCCTTCTATTTGGCCATATGTATTGGATCGCTTGCCAGCAATGATTTTTATAAAACTTCCTTTTTCTATTTTTAATTCTTCTTCTTCTTTTTTAACTTTTCCACCTTGTTTTTGCAGTGCTATCTTATCTGCGCCAAGTCCCATTCCTGCTGGCCGTATTTCATGTACAACGGTTGCTACAAGCCTACAAAAATAGTATATAAGAATATGAAAAAAATATAATTGATTTATATCTAAAAATGTGCTGCAGTGAAAAATGTAATAAATATACAGCACACATATTAGTTTCTATAAAAGAAAAGTTCTTACTTTGGATTTTTTCCAATTCCTTCTCCAGATTTCCATCCCATACCTCGCAACATGGCTGTTCCAAAGCTTTCTACTGGCACATTCTCATAATCTTCTAATATACTCTGCATAAAGAAAGAAAATATTAAATACATATAATATCTATGACTTGATTTTATGGCAATATATATTATCAATATAATATTATTAATTTAATCACTTACTTCCTCTGCACCATTTAAATTCTGTCCTTTCATTAAGGGTAAAGTTATATCACTTAATTTATCTTTTTCGTCTATTGATTTGAGATCTTCTATAATTTCTTTAGCTGCTTGTTCATCTAATATACTTTCATTTTTACTAGATATTTTTATTTGTATATTAGAAACAGCTTGTTGTATATTAGAAACATCATTTTTATTCCTTGTTTTTTGTATAAAGATATCAGCATTTATTTTATTAATAATTCTATCATGCCAAGTTTTAGATTTCAATAATGGAATAACAAGAGGTTCCTCTTTCTCTTCTTCTTTCCTATAAACAAAAGTACTCTTGTCAAATTACTTGTATTATCACAGAATCGATTAAGTTCATCAAATCTTAAATTACTCGCTTATAAAAATTCTGACCTATAAATTGTATACGCATTTAATTTTTATCCAATTTATTAAAGATTATATTTTCTAAATTTTATGCAAGAAGTATGTGAAATTCCATATTTGTATTAAATTGTATTATGTTAATAATCCATGTTTTAATCATAAGAACTATATATAATTATTAGTTAAAGTTATATGAAGATAAGGCAACACAAAGTAAAAAATTTGAAATATACAAAGTTAAAATTTGAAACCAATCGACATTTAAAGTATATATTCGTAGGTAAGGTTTTTGTGTGTGGAGCATATGTATGTACATATGCGAAATTATGATCGCATTGATTTTCTTGCTATAATAAATTTCTTCGACTTACCCGATCACTTTAATCGCCTTCTCATCGAGACATTCAATGTATTCCACTTTTTTCTCCTCATGTGGCACCTGTTTGTCCAGCAGTGGTTTTTTCATGGATTTCACAAAACTAAACGAAATTTTTTTACTCTCTTCCATTTTGTATTTACAATTATTGTAAATTAATTTGTAAAAGGAGTATATATAGTCTTCTTTCGTTTCTTTTATTGAATATATACCCTTGGACGAAACATTTTAAAGTAAAGTCGATTCTTTCTCCTCACTGAACTTTATAAAGAGATCAAACACATCACGCACTGAGCCTCTAAACTAACCTCTAAGCCACATTAGCGCACTGCGCACGCTTAGTGTAAGCGCGTGCGCACTTACATAGTCATTAAGCGCGGGCATTTTAAATCAAAATAATGAAGAAAATATTTATAAAAAATTAAGAATGTGAATATATTATATAAGTCGATTAAAAATAATAAAAAAATTAAATTATACACATACAATATATATTTATTTATACAAAAAAATTCAGTTTACAAGGAAACAAATTAGAGGCAATTAGAGGCATTCTAATATATACATTTAACCTTTTGAGGAAGAGAATATTTGTTTCAGAGCAATTAATTTTACAAATGATAAGATTATTAACCAAATTATGTTAAACAAATCTTATTATCTTATAAAATTATCTTACAAATAAAAAAAAAGAAATTTACATTTTGTTTCGCCCCATTAAGCTCATCTAATCACAAACATCAGTCTCATGTCATTTAATGTTTATGGGGAATTATCCTTTCAAGATCCTTTCTTAAAAAATTGGCTATAGTCGATCATTAATCAAGCAGCATCAAAGATCGGTTGATTTCCACTGATTATTTGTCTCTATACAACGAGGATGACTACTGGCTGTTGGCTTCCAAGTCCATATCTGACCAAATAGCTTCGGTCTCGCTCTCTTCAGGTGCCTCATCATTGTCCGTGTCTGGTAGACCGTCACCGACATCGTAAGTTGTATCAGCCTGTTCCTCACCGACGGTCATATAGTAAGCAGAGTCCAGTTTACTGGAAGAATTGTCTAGCCTGTGCATTCCCTCTAGGGCTCTCCTGTTGCTCGGATCCAAGCTGAAAATAAAAAATAGACAAGCTTCATCCAAGTTCATAATGTAGATAAATTATTGCGGAAATGTGAAATATACTTCAAGGCAATGGCGTAATGATCTAGAGCTTTCTCTTCGTTGTGCACTCTTGCCCACAAGTCTCCCAAAGTTTGATGAAGTTTGCAGGTAGAATTATTTTCCACCTGTCTTTCAAGCAATTCGATGGCTGCTTCCAGGTTCATCTCTTGTTCGTATATTTCCGCGAGCAGATACACCGCGGCTAAGTAGACTTCATCTTGGGACAATGCCTTTTCAAGAAGATTTTTCGCCTTACTCACCGATACAGGATCTTTCATTAAGACGGATGCATATAACTGCAAACATAAAAATACATTATTACGTCTTCGTCTTTTTCTTTCAGATTTTAACTCACCGTTAAGACCCTTGCAGTATGCCCAAGTTGTTTGCAAGAGCTGCTGGCGATATTCAAAGCCTCTCGCAATCTGTGCATCCCGACAAGACAGTCTACTAAGCCTTTATGCGGCTCGTATCTATAAGGTTTCAATTGCACTGCGTGTCTGAAGAAGAACAACGCGTCTTGATACTTTTTCTGCTCGATGAAAATGTTGCCGCGCAATATGGTGGCCTCTATATCGTTAGGATTCAGGTTCAATGCTTGAGCAGTAAGAGTGTTTGCCCTGCTGAATTTCCTAGCGGCATACAATGAGTACGCCATAGCTACGTAGATCTCGCCAGTGCATTCATTGTTGGCAGTTATCGCCGGTATTAATCGCTCCAAATCTTTGATGTAGTGCATCTTGTATAGAATTGCAGCATATATGTCGACTCTGTAGACAAATAACAAACGATAAATACTCCTAAAAATAATTTTTGACGAAACATTTACAAACAATACTTGTAAACATTACCCTTTTGTTATATCAGGCTCGATAATTCGGGCTCGCTTTAAACACAACATAGCATTCTTATCATCACCTGCGTAATAGTAACACTCGCCCATGGTAGTCAATAGATTGAAATTATCCCTCAGCAGAACAACGTTGTCTAACGATCTCAATGTGGTCACAGCATGAGTGTATTCTCTATTATGAATGTGAGCATGTGCCTTAATCCATGTGTTAAGCCATTCCAAATTCATCGAGTTAGGGACAGAGCTGACAATCAGAGAGTTGACTTCCACACCCTTTACTCCTAAGGACAGGAGGCCTTCGGCAGCTTCCAGAGCCAGCGGACACTCCCTTAGGACTTCCTTATATGTGGTAATGGCGGATCGCTCCATTCCCTGTTCATAGAACATCTTGGCAAGTGCCATGTTCACTTTGGCAGTTCGTTGCTTGCCGGGGATACTCTGCAGTACTTGCAATGCTTCCTGCATGTTTTTCGACTTTACCAGACATAGATGGATCTGGTATTTAATGTTGACATCTGATGGTAGATCCTTCTGTCCATCCAATAAGGGTTTTCCTGTACCTTTAGATTTTAGCAGGCACTTGCGAAACTGCAGAGCCTTCTTATAGAGAGTCTCTGCTCTGCGGTATTTGCCTAGATAGAAGTGAGCATCCGCATAATAGACATACACATGAAACTTGGTGTAACCAGGTAGCAGATCAACATTATGCTCGCTGAGAGAAAGCACCAAGTTCGATAGGGAGATCACATTTGAGTATAATGCCTGATCATAAAGCAGTTTGATTTGTTCAAATATCCCTGACATGGTTAGTCCTCCAATCTGTCTTTGACAGATTTTACTTGAGGTCGTTAGCACACTTTAAATCTATAATAATAATATTGAAAATATATTTTCTGTAAATTTGTCCAAATATCGAGAATAAAAAACAACACCTTTTATATATAAAATTTATCGAGTCTGCAAATTTTCAATTATTTTTCTCTTCGCATTTCTAATTCAACATGCGTATAAGCGTTATCAATTGCATTTGCAAAAAATATTTACTTCAAAATAACATTTTGGTAGAACGCCATGTGTAGAATACATACATATATGTCAGAATACCTACTCATGGGATAAAGTAGAAATTATCATACGGATAAGATTTTCGAACACACCGACAGAGGACGTTACAATAACGTTTGCGCTAGATTTGCGCTAGAGTTTGCACGCGCCAAATGTAATATAGAATATCCCTAAACATCATATAACCATTATCATTTTTATTTTCTCCTTTCTCGAGAATAATATAATAATTTATATAGTGTTTCACGTGATATTATTGTATCTTGGCAATTGTAAATTTCGGCAAAACGTCCTATGTATATGTATACTATAATTATAATGATTGTGCGTTGTTTAGAATAATAAAAAAAAAAAATACTGTAGCAAAGACATCGATTTGAAGTTGCTTTATAATAAATTTATCAATCTTTGCAACAATTTGCGCAGCAATCTTTTCTCAAGTGGAACGAAATAGAACGCGATCGACATAGATGAGCTGTATAATTCCGATATTTAAAAAACATTAAAGATGGAAGAAGGTAAATATTATCTTGAATTTCAACACAATATTGTGTCATAATCTTCACGTGCAACATTTACAGCTTCCGAGAATGCTACGCACAATATCAGTTTCAGCGATACGTTAGTCGCACAATGGATGCAACATACAGGAAGCGCGATTCCGCAAATGGAACAAGTATAGAGCTTTGCCCTTCGTTTTCTCTTTTATCAATTAATTAATTTTTGAGAATAAAGCTTTTTTACAAAAAGCAAAAAAAAAATTGCAGGTGACGGAAAGTTCGAGCACGCAACAGGCTCTGCAGAAGCGAGAACGCATTATCGACCATCTGAAGCGAATGCTGAAGGAAAGTCAGAAAGCGGTAGCTTCTTTGTCCACCTCCTTGGAAACGAAAACGCGCAAAAATGCGGAAATTCGGATTAAGTAAAATTCTCCAGTTTGTTTTTGTCACGATCGCATATCTCTTGTGTACATTCTGCGACTTGATTTTTTTTCGACACGACAGATTAAACGCCACTTGGAAAACCATCGAGTCTATCACGGAATATATTAACTACATCAGTGAGAGTCTGTCAAGCTTTGAACAGCACCGCGTTAATTTGTCCGCTCTATACGACAATGTGATTCAGAAGCAGAAAGAAGCAATCGAGAAGTTGCAATTGAACAACGCGTTAAAAACAAAAGGCGCGCTCTTACAGTTTGAATTGTTTGAATCTTAATCGCGAAAATTTTTGTTGCTATAACGATTAATTTTGTAATTGCAGATCTGGAAGATCATGTTATGCAATTGAAAAATGAATTGCAGCAACGGGAAAAAAGGTAATTTTCATTATCAATAATTTGTCGCATAAATGGATGAAGATACATATTATCAAGATAATTTTTCGAGTCAGATTACAAAAGGCGATGGCGGAGCAGAATAAATTGTACAAACAATTGCAGAATTTTGAATATGAACTGCAGTTGCAGAAGAATGAATTAAATACATCTACCGAGGAGAAACTGATAGTATGTTATAATTTTTCATGTCTCATAATTTTTCAAGAAATTCCGTGATTTTCTCACAGGAGGAAATCTGTTGTACATTTTTATTGAGGATTTTGACTTTTCTTTTACAGGAACAGCAGTGCTTGATATTTGAAAACGAAAATTTAAAATCGCAACTACAAACAATAGAGAAAGAAAAATGCGACATCGCGAAATCAGTTGCACAACTCGAAAACAAATTGTTACTTCAAGAAGAGAAGTAAGTTATCACGTTGAACATGATAAATTACATGAACGGTGACATAATAACTAAATAATTTTTTTAGGATGCAAAATGTTTTGACAGAGCAAAATAAATTGCAAAAACAAGTAGAAAACACCGAGCGCGAATTCCATTTGCAGAAAAGTAAATTGGCGAGTGCACATGCTGAAGAAAAGAAAATACTTGTCGCGGTACAATCGAATTTTTCCTTCTTTTCCTTTTTCTTTGCTTATTTATATTTTCTGTTTTTTTACTTAATTCATGGACATAATTTTAACTAAATATTTATTTCAGGAACAACAGCGATTGTTATCGGAATTTGAAAATTTACAATCACAAGTGATCATATTCGAGCAAGAAAAAACCAATATTATAGAAACGGTCACCCAAAAAGATGCGCTTCTCTCAAAACTTCAGGATGAAATTTTCACGTATAAGTGAGTATATTTAAATTAATAAAATTTATCCGATATTTTAAAAATATCTTTTACATTAGATTATATAATATTATTGTACTTTGACCATTTAAAGCTTAAAATTATGTTTATTATAATAGAAATCAAATGGAAATGATGCAGGCGAATAATAATGAGGCGTATACTAAATATGAAGCATTAACAGAGAAGCAAAATATGCGGGAGAAAGAATTGCGTGCAAAATCGGAAAAGGTAAATTGTATGTTGAGCCATTAATTCTGGCATTCTTAATGATAGAATATTATATTTTCTAGATCCAGAATTTAGAGGCAAAATTAAGCGCAATAAAGCAAAGAGAGAGCAAACTCATTAATGATATAAACAGAATGGAGAAGAAATTAAATGATGAAACGAATTATTCCAAGGATCTCGTAAATAAGCTTTCAAACGCGCAAAAAGACGTGCAGTTTGCACAGGAGCGAAGTGTTGAGATGCAAAAAACGTTAGAGATGACTAAGAGCACCAGCGAATTTGCCAATATCGAACTTCAACAACAATTGAAGGTTCTTCAAATAGAGAAAGAAGAAATTATAAAGCGAGAAAATACGAAGATTAAGGTAAAATGCGAACAAACGTACATGCATTAATATAAAAAAATCTGTACTCAAATCTGCTCCATAAGCTTTTTAAATCCTTCCAGACCGCAGAGGTTTTGTATGAAAACATGCAAGCCAAGAATGCCGAAGAAGTGTCGGCCTTGAAGAGTGATTACGAATCACAATTATTTGAGATGAGAAAGACTATAGATTCCCTGTTCGAGACGATTAATAATCTCAGAAGGGAGAATATCGCGCTGAACGTGTCCTTGATAGAAAGAAGAAGAGCTGAGAACAGGAACTTGCGGGGACATGAATTAACGATGTTTCAGCTGAACGTAAGTAAATGGTAGCGATTATTTTAATTGTTATCGATTATCCACCGTTTCGCGGAATATGAAATTAATGATACAAGATCTTATCTCTATCGCGTTTATGAATTATCCCGATTCTTCGAATCGTGTTTAAGATTTTCATGTTTAAGATGAGAAAAGATAAGCCATTATCGTCGATTCGTATTTACTCAATGAGTTCGAAAGAGAATCAGAAGGAGGTACAGATATTTAGTATCAAAAATAAATATAATATAGAAAATCAATTAAAAAAATATATAGTAAATGGAAAACATAAATATATGATAATAATGACGTCTCTTGTACGAGAGAGCTAAAGCAGACTATTGAAATAAGTGAAAGTGAGAGCGCGAATGTGAGCGAGTTTTTAATATATAATCTTATTCATCCTCCCATTCACTTACTCGAGATATTGAAGTAAGACAACGAATTATAACGTAGAAACGTTTCTCATTGACTTTTTTTATGTTTTCTTCTATTCGCAGCAAGAGTTCGAAATTACATCAACTGAAGAAAGTTCAATAATAAAAAGGGATGAGAATTGATTTGGATAGAAAATCTGGATGAACACTAGATTCTTTTTCATTTATGTATTTCACTGTTACTATCATCTATTATTATAGTGTTATTTGTTTTCGTTTTTCTTTGAAATTAAAATTTTTGTGAAAATATTGAAATATACATATATGTAATTCATCGGCAAATTATTATGAGTTGGAGATTAGATATTTCATGTAGACTCTGATATTCGGTGTAAAATTGATATCGGATGAGCAAGCAGCCACATTTGGGATAACATCACACGGATATGAAGGGAAAATCATGATCGTGCTCTCGAAAAAACGCCTACGTATCTTCGACACAAGAAAGACGAGATTGTAGCCACGGTTGGAAGCGCGCAGAACTTAATTTTAAACGTGACTCATCGGACCGCCATCCAGCCAATAAATGATCCTCTTTGAATCGACTCAAATTACGCAACGTAATAGAATTACGCGAATCTCGTCATCGCCGATGAAAGATTTTGTCATTTTTTTTTTTTTTTTGTTATAGATACCAAAGCGCAGTTCATTGAGTTTTTGAAAATGTATCATTTTTGTAATATATCGTTTACAGTGATTTCTATCTTCATTTTTAATTGATTTATAATAAAATTATGTTAGTAAACATCTCTCTTCTCCTTTATATTCTAACTTCTCTAAACTTCTATTCCTCGAATCTTCAGTCGAATCCTCGTGTCTTACTTAAATTAGTATACAGTGATTAGGTTGTTAGATCTTTTTGTAACTCTCAGGATGTCTACAATTTTCTCCAGCCAATAAATGATCCTCTTTGAGGAATCTCATCGTCGCTGATAAAATATTTTGTCATTTTCTTTTTGTTATAGATGCCGGAGCGTAATTTATTTTTTGAAAATATATCATTTTTGTATATCGTATACAGTAATATTTCTGTTTTCACCTTTAATTAATTTCTAATAACATTATCATGGCAAACATCTCTTTTTCTATTATAACTCCTCTAAACTTCTATTCCTCGAATCTTCAGTGTCGTGCCTAAATTAGTGTACAGTGATTATAGGTCTTTAGATCTTTTTGTATTCAGGATGTCTACAATTTTCTCTTCGTCTTCATCTCGCACGTGGCATCTGCCGTGAATCTGGATCGCTCAATAATAACCCGAGTCATATGACAGAGGACTATTTAAAAGTAGCACGTCCCACTTTCCATGAGGGCAGCCGTATTTTTTCTTTCTGAGTCAGGACCTCGACACTTTGCCTACTTGCTAACACAGACACGTTATGCCATTGTAATCAACAGATTGACAATAGCGTGAGCTCTGTTTTGTTCGAACAAATCAGACGATCCTTGATCCGACATTTCTGTCTCTTATTAAAAATCCATTCAAATCGCTCAGGATCAGCTGACAGATGTGTCAGCTTTATATGATGACACGTGTAATAAAAAAATCTATTTTCTTTAATCACATCTGTTCCTTACGTTTAACCAATCGTTCCACAATTGTTTTTCACAATTTATACTTAAAATATATGCAGTATTGAGATTTCATGTGTTAAATCGAAGGTAAAAAAAAGTTCCATATGATTAATTCATCAGGCATAATATCATGGCTGATTAAGAGATTTATTAATAATAAGAAAATCAAATTGTTCCATTGCGTATGCGTTTCCTAAATAAATATTAAAAATACCCGATCAGTATATATTGTTAATTATTGCTCTTTCACATTGGCTCGCCTATAATAAGGGATGGTGACCAACTCGCGACAGTAAGAACACTCTCACAAATGTTGTTTCGGCTTATTTACCAGAAATGCTGTTAATCATTACTAAAAGCTGTCCAATTTTCACAGCTGCGTCTCTCTGCGATTTCGGAAAACCTATTTCTCGTTTATCTGAATAAGCCGCTAATATTAGAATCTCGAAACGTGTGGAATCACGTACGCTTGTGTACGCTTATATCGGGTGTCCCGACAGTCCTATGTAACACAAAGGAAAATATGTATCAGATATCCCGTTTATTGGTAAATGAGCGAGCGAAGAAAAGGATAAAAGGAGCTTCGAGAATGCATCGAAATTCGAGAAATGATACGAGATATATGCTCCATTGTGTTCTTATGTCCAAACAAAGATTTCCTCCTCATGGAGTATCTTAGGACACTCTATATACAACTCTCTTACGTTGTTGGACGGATTTCTCCCCCAACTTAGTCACGGTGGTTGCGTGGTTGACGCGAATGTATAAAAAGCCCGCGGCTAAGAAGGCCCCGGCACTTCAGTCTTTTCAAAAATATCATAAGGATGGCTCTAGAACGTCAAGTGCGCGCTAAGGTATATATATATATATATTTGTATATATTTCGATCGTGTGGTGTAAAATATCGTGTCATGTCACAGTGAGTCTTTCCGCGTTCTCTCTTTGGGCAAAAAATTATCCGACAAAATATTTGATCATTTATATAATATGTATAAATCTACGAAACATATTTGACCCTTCTGTCAATGCATAATTTTTTTTCACCTTCCCATCAATGCACGGATATCAACCGCGTGTTTTTGACACATATAGCACCGCGATAATTTCTTTATAATAGCTGTTAGACATTGAACATTCTTTCCCATTATATTTTAAAAGGTTTTCAGCATTTTTGACATTTTTAACATTTAAAGTTGCTTCGGGTATCCGGGTACCCGACAGAATGGTTAAAAGATGTACTAGAAGTCTTTGGAACATTTCGGGATATTTGTAGGATTCTATACTGATTCCTTGGAGATCCGATGTCCGCTGAGTTTTACCTTCTATTTTCTATAAATATCGTCAATTTTCCAATTTAATTGTTACAATTTCAAGATTTAAAAAAATGAGGCACATCTCTTTACACACAGATTGCGTCGAAACGCAATCCGGAGCAAGAGAAGGAGGCGCAGGAGTGGATCGAATCGATCATCGGCAAAAAGTTTCCCCCCGGTGAGACCTTCGAGGATGTGCTGAAGGACGGTCAGGTCCTTTGCCATCTGATAAACAAAATCTCTCCTGGATCGGTACCGAAAATCAATTCCACCGGCGGACAATTCAAGATGATGGAGAATATTAATTTGTGAGTAATGATTGGCGATTGTTTGTGTAACGATTTGTATATTTATATGCAATGACTTACACATCGTTGCTACAGGTTTCAAAAGGCTCTAAAGGATTACGGGGTGGATGACGTCGACGTTTTCCAGACAGTGGACTTGTGGGAGAAGAAAGATATCGCACAAGTGATAACGACGTTGTTCGCTCTTGGTCGAACGGTAGGTTTTATCATTAGGTTTTATTATTAATTTTTATTAGGTTTTATCATTAGGTTTTATTATTAATTTTTATAATAATGTCGCGATTACTTGTTTCTTTATACGGTAAATATAATTTTTAATCGATGATCACGTGCCAACTGTGTCACTGGTTCCGTTCACCTTAGACGTACAAGCATCCCGAATGGAAAGGACCTTACCTAGGACCCAAACCCGCGGATGAGTGCAAACGTGAATTTACAGAGGAACAATTGAGGGCTGGCGAGGGGCTGATTGGTCTTCAAGCGGGTTCCAACAAGGGTGCGACTCAAGCCGGCCAAAGTATCGGTGCCACTCGCAAAATTCTTCTCGGAAAGTAAATTAAAAATTGTCAGCGCAGTTGCTTGCATCCTCTCTTCCACTTTTTAGAGCTAAAAATTCGCGCACTTTTCTATGTACATAAATGCGTATATATATTTTATTTTACTTTTGTAATTAAATGATAAATAGCAACCACATTTATCAATCCTTTTCATTTTACTTCTTAAAAATAGCCACTATATCATCGAGATAGCGAACGTGTCATCTCATAATAAGATCTAATCTTCTTAGTTAATCAAAAGCTAGAGAGAGAAAGAGAGAAAAAGAGTTCATCTCTTATAGTAGAGCAAATAATATTCGTACAATGATAAAAGTATTTTTATAATTAAACGAGATATACTATCGTTATTAAATCAAATCTCTTATATCTTCGTGTCTCGAAAAATGTACAATGTCGATGACAGATATGCGTTTCAAAGCACTCAAACTGTTATTTAATTGATCAATGACAGATGCACATTTCAAAACGATATAAACTGATTGTTATCTAAAGAATTCCAAATAAAATTAGTTCTATCCATCCGAAATAAATCGAAATTTCTTTCCCTTTTCTCCATAATTTTAATTAAGCTAATTAAATTTTAATTGAGTTAATTTTGTTATAGATCATTTAATTTTTTCCCATTTTTTGCATTTTTTTCCATTCTTCGACAGTCGCCATTTAAGGATACGATGGCGATATCGTTGCTGGAGACGTCAAAAATAAAACGCGACGCGATGCAAATTGCGTGCAACGCAATTGAAACTGTGCCAAGTTGAAGCCGTGTTGGAATAAATAAATACGCGTGGGATGGTTCGTTCTATTGATATCCGAAAAATGTGTTTCAATGTTAATGTTGCTTATCCGATTTAACATTTGCGAAATGTACTTTGCAACATTCTCATTGACATATATCTTTTGAATCGAGACAGCTCGATGCTCGATAATTTGTTGTTGTTGTAGCTTATTTACCGTTCACGTCATTAAGAGAAAAACATACCGTAAGAAAAAAAAATCCAACGTAAACCTTAGTCGAGATAGAGATACAGGCTATCTGAATAGACGGTGCACGATAACAAGGTAAAGAAAAACGTGATTATTATGTTATTACAATTGAAACTTTCGAAAGTATACGAATGTGTTTGCACGTATTTATAGAATAGATTTCCTATCTCTCTACATACCTATATAAGGCATATGTATTACAGAATGCGCTATAATAAAATAACATTCTCGCGCGACGCGTGGCAGAAAAAGGTATGTCATTTTCTCGTATATCCACGTATAAGATCGATTGCGTATATAAAAGTAATCGTTTAATATTCGAGTTGCGAGAGGTAAAATTATACGCACGCTTGCGTGCGCCGTTTAATTCTCACCATAGATACAATTTCTATTCTTCTGCGATTAGAAGAGACGCGTGCGCAAAGTTTCTAAAAAAAAAAGATACCCAAGATATCATTATCACATTTTTGAAAGGATCTCACAGAAATTCTCTTAACTCTTCTGTCGATGCATAATTTTTCACTTTTTTATCAATGTATGGGTACCTGGGTACCAACCGCGTGTAACAGCTGTTGGACATCGAACATTCTTTCCCATAATTTTAGGAGGTTTCCGAATACAAAGGCCCTTTGTATTTTGATTCCGGCGGAGAAAAGTCACGATACACTTTTAACATTTAAAGTCCGTTCGGGTATCCGTTCATTGACAGAAGGGTTAAGGAGAAACGTTCTCGTCGAGAAAATCTCAGATATCTCTCGTGCCGATTCCCTAGCTATCTGAATCTCTTTTCTTCTGAATTTCTTTTTCGAGAGAGATGGTATAAATAAATAAATTAAATTAAATTAAATTAATAATAACAAATAAATAAATAATAACGGAAAATAAAATGATATCGGTGATGCAAATTGCGTTATCCTCGTGGAAGTACCAAGTCGCCGATTCCCCGAGACTGGAATGGAGCGCGGATGTGAATCATGCCAGGGTTACGATAGTTTGGAATGCAAACCGATGGAGAATTATTTCAACGACCTCGACCCAGCACGATTTTCAACCGCGCGCTCTCTTTCTAGTATCTAGTCCTAATGCAGTTCTCATGCGATTAGGACAGCATAATTCGGTATCATTACAGTCGATCGTCTTTGTTGGTTTTTTTTTGTTTTCCCCTTTTCCTTAAAATAGAGAGAGAAAGAGAGAGTGAGTCTAGGAGAGAGACGCGGACGTTTCAAGAAATCAAACTCTCCATTCTAAGATGAAGGGTGAAGGGGGAGATTGGAAGGCGAGAGAAGCTGTGCGCTCCTTTCTTCGTAAAGAGATGCAAGAGAAGGAGACAAGTGTGTGTAGCGCATATTTTTAGAAAAAAGACTATAGTTCACATATTGCGGCTGTTTATGTATTTTACTAAAATATATATATTCAGTTTCTCGTGCTATACGCGAGACGCGAGATTGACAAGGTCGACAAGATGTAAATCTGAATTTGTTATTTCTTATATCACAATCATGTTTATGACATAAATAAATTTTCTTCGATTACGATCATTTCAGTTATAAAAAAAAAACAGACATAAATGAGATTAATTAATCTTCTCTCTCTCCTTCTCTCTTTCTCTCTTCTATGTATATGTTATTATATCTTATTATTATCATAACAAAACCACAAACACACGTAAAAACACAATATTGGTATCAACACCGCCAATTACTCAAGAGTAAGTAAGATGCAAATATTGATTAAGTTTGTAAGATTCTTTCACTTGATATGTAATCTACACACACACGCGCGCGCGCACACACACACACACACAAGTCTGAAGAGAAAAGATTTATTGTATCAAAATATTGTGCGAAGTTCATTGTATTTTTCTGATTTTCCCCGATATAAAGAATCTACGCTAATTTCTTATAGCGTCCCAGAAAATCAAAGAACGTAAATGAGATTAATTAATCTTCTTAATTATCTTCGGCATCCTTTCGCCAGCAACATTGCAGTCTAACGTAAACTACACACAACAAATTTTAATATAGAGAATTTTCAAATTATATCAATAACGTGCAATCGACTTTAATTCTCCGAATTAAATTTTTAATTTATTACCATAACAAGTGATTCTCGTGATCTCACACACACACTCGACGTTCAACGATCAAGATACGCGCATCACAAATATAGATCGATCGATTTGTCCGGTATAAGATCTGCTTCCGAGATAGAGATGATGTTGTATAAATAAAAGAGTGTCACGGCGTTTTTTACTGTGTCAATGTAAAACGCCGCCAACATATCGCGACCGCCGTTGCCCCTCTTTTTCTAGAACGAGGTACGTATATCCCTGGCATATACACGTTCACTCCATTTTCTTTAATTCATTCTTTCTTTTCCCTCTTTCTTCTTTTTTTTTCGCGCGGCGTAGAGCGACGAATAAAATAAGAATTGCAAAAACCTGTTCGCTGTTCTATTTTACTACTTTCTCGACTTGCGTCGCAGCATACCTCCCGCACTATGCGGAAATAATTTCATTAAATGGTTACTTCAAACATAAGAGATAAGCAGTGGGATAAAGACAAGTTTCCGCGACAACACAATTGTAGTAATAATAATAATATATTACCATTATTATATGTTGAGAGAGAAAGAAAGAGAGATACATAAAGGAGAGAGAGGGATAGATAGATAGATAGATATAGTATTAGTTTTATATACTGTATATAGTATATAAAAAATTTAATTATTATATAATAATTATATTTATTTATTATATAACTGTAATTATTATATATAATTATATAATTGAAGAATCGACACAGCGAAAGAAATCGGCGACTCTTGATATGCGTGTAAGTTTGTGACGTCGATGCTTACTACTCTCGCAATATTATTAATTGCTTGTTGTCGTCTTTTTCTCCTTCCGTCGTATCATTCGGTTGATCTCGTCGTTTGTCTCTCTCACTCGTCTCCTCTCGCTTTCTTTAACGCGCCGCCACGTCTCCGCCCTTCCACAGCTGATTCAATGCTTTCATTTTTATTAGTAAGAGCGGCTAACGTCACAACCCTGTAGTATAAATCAAAACATTAACGAGATCGATGTAAGGACAACCCTATTTTTACGATAGATTATTCTCTTTTTTGCGATAGTTTTTAAAATCTTATTTCAGTCTAAACATTTACACGTGTGCTTTAAATAACGAGCCTTGAAGCATCGATTAACAAAATGTGAAGGAAACTCGTAAACAATCTTTGTTTAACACATCATTCGGGTATGTTTTGAGAGAACACTTGGCATTCATGCTATTCGTGTAATTCCTACTATTCTTAATATATGTATATATAATTTGAGCTCTTACGAAATAGTATAAAATAAATTAGAAATTTATAAAGCAAATTGGCTTCAAAAAAGATAAATAATTATCGATTTTATTTCTTAAAACCATTAAGAAAAGTAGGATGTATAAATATTTCACAATTTTCATTTTTTAATCAAAACGTAGTATACATATTTACATATATTTAAATTTTTATCGTAAATATAAATAATATGTATATATTCACAGATCATGATAATTTACGAAAAAAAAGAAAAAAATTCACAAAACGAGGTCGGGTTAAATTTCAAGACTGAACTAAATGTGATAAGCAATATAAAAATATAAGCTGTCATCCAAAACTCTGATAAAAAATATTACGAAAGAGATCTCTGATAACATATATATTGATTAAGATCGAAAATCCAAACTCGAGTTCCATTGACAGTTCCTCGCTTTCGTAACCAACAGAGATCGATAAAGATCAGCTGATTAAGAAATTTGATTAAAAGAATACGTACGAAGGAAAAAATGTCACGCGAAAAACAGCTGTGTGCGAATCGTGCTCTCGATTTCGAGGCAAAATACACGATCTTCCAAGTTTCCAAGTTTCACGCGAGACCGTATATAGATCGCTCTTTAATACGTACGGTACGTATCATAGATCGCACTTTAATACGTACGGGACATATTAAAGAGCGATCTAACCCTATCCCATTTGTCATCTGTCTCGCGTGCATTCCCTAACCTAACCTAACCTCTTCTCCCGCGGCTGTACAGCGGACAGCGTCGCGTTTACTCGCGCGCATAGGATAGGGAAAACTCGTGTAGCGATTCTCCGCGCTCGTAACACGTAACTCGAGGACTGGAAGAAGGACTAACGACGTCGTTCGTCCATCGTTCGGCGGAGACAGGCGCGGCAGCGACGCGGTGATCGCGCGTAAAAATGAAATGGGGCATTGGGTGAAAGTACTCGCTGCGAGCGAACGAGCGAGCGAGCCTCTTATATCAGATCAGTACAGTAGGCGCGCCTCGTCACTACGCGCGTTCTTCGCTTCGCGTCGTACACCTTCTGGCACGGCGGACTCTCCCCTGATGATCTCTCCGTTGCGTATCCCGTCGCGGAAATACATTGCCTCGCATCTCCGGACTATGCTGCCGATTTGGTAGTCCTATCCACCACATCTTACATCAGTGACTTGAGAGAGAGAGAGAGAGAGGGAGAGAAAGAAAGAGAGAGCAGTTTTATTCCCTTTCTGCAGAATGCTGCGCAACCTGTGGACCTTTTGCGTCCTGTCGCCGGTCATCCTGGTCTCGGCGCTGGAGAATGGCGTGGCCAGGACACCTCCGATGGGATGGTTAGCTTGGGAAAGATTCAGGTGTAACACGGACTGCAAGAATGATCCTGACAATTGCATAAGGTGAGCAGCAGTAGTATGGATATATTGTAGGAATGGAGTATTTGGTGTAAGCGTAGAGGGAATTGTAACGATTGGTTTTTACTTGATGTGCTTCGCAGTGATCGTCTCTTCCGGACCATGACAGATATAGTGGTGGCTGAAGGATATGCCGCAGTGGGCTATGAGTACATTAATGTGGATGACTGTTGGTTGGAGAAAGAAAGGGACTTGAATGGACAGCTTGTCCCAGACAGAGAACGGTTCCCATATGGCATGAAGAGTCTATCAGATTATGTAATTTAGTGTCAATTGTTCTAAAAGTGTTTAATTTCATCGAACCTCTATTTTAAACTTTGTCAATTGCATAAACTTGTTGTTCCATAATTGGTTTCCAAAATCATACAGTTTTATATTTGACTGCAAAGTACTTTATGAAAAATATTACTTATCAGGTGCATTCAAAGGGCCTCAAGTTTGGCATCTACGAAGACTATGGTAATTACACTTGTGCCGGCTATCCAGGTATATTGGGCTACTTGGATATAGATGCCGCTACATTTGGATCCTGGGATGTAGACTATGTGAAATTGGACGGATGCTACTCACATCCCAGCGATATGGACAGAGGTACACAATCATGTCTTATAAATAGTCAATGAGTTTTCTCTCTTCTTAATGGAATAAATTAGTATTAAAATTATATGACATCCATCAAAGGCTATCCCGAGTTTGGATTCCATTTAAATCAAACTGGAAAGCATATGATATATTCCTGCAGCTGGCCTGTCTACCAAATCTATGCTGGTATGCAGGTGAGTACTGATACATTTTGTGTCCGACTTATTTCTTTCAGACTATTTTCACATTTACTATCTTATTTTCAGCCGAATTATACCGCGATTGCGGAGAACTGTAATCTCTGGCGCAACTTTGATGACATCCAGGACTCGTGGGCCAGTGTGGAGAGTATCATCGATTACTATGGTAACAATCAAGACGTAATCGTGCCTATTGCCGGCCCCGGACATTGGAACGATCCGGACATGTTAATTATCGGTAACTTTGGGCTAAGCTACGAGCAGAGCAAGACACAAATGGCGATCTGGGCTATACTAGCAGCGCCGTTGCTTATGTCTGTCGATCTCAGGACGATCAGGCCAGAGTATAAAGCCATTTTGCAAAATAAGAAGATTATCGCCGTGGATCAAGACCCGCTTGGCATTCAAGGTCGACGGATATACAAAGTGAGAGACATAAAAATTTAAAGTGCTTTAAATATATGTACATATATAAGTGTGATAGTCGTTATCAGTTGAAATGTGAGATTCAGTTCAATCCCGACATATATTGGTGGCATAAATTATTCGGCTAAAATCACAGCGGAATACATCTTACGCAGTGTAATCCATTGATTGCAGCACAAGGGCATTGAAATTTGGGCAAGGCCCATCACTCCAGTTTATCAAAACTACTACTCGTACGCGATCGCGTTCATCAACAGGCGGACAGACGGTACGCCATCGGATGTGTCGGTCACGTTAAAAGAGTTGGGTCTGCAGTATCCTGGAGGATACCGAGTGGAGGTTTGTAGCATAATGATTTAATCGGGAAAAGAGGGTATACGAAATTTTGACGAGAAGAACTCGGTTTATCAACATCGTTGTATCTTTCAGGATTTGTACGAAGACGTAGATTACGGCATACTAACACCGCAGACCAAGATCAAGGTCAAAGTGAACCCGTCGGGTGTAGTAATACTGCGATGTAACTTGAACATAGACGATGCGTTTCGCTACTCGCCCTACTCGCCCTTAAATCAGATCTTTAAGGTTAGGCAAAATTCGTTTAAATGACCGTACGTCTAAAGTATTACCGAATTTTTATCGGCGTTTTTATATAAGTTCCACGTTCTATATTAACATATTATAAGAAAGGCTAGGAGAAATAAAGAATTTTATAAACTTTATTCAATTATTTGTATTTTGAAGTGACATTTTACGTTTCATATTTACACTTTGCATTATTTTGTATCCATTTTATATTCATTCTTTCAAGCATTTTTAGGATTTCAACGCGACATAACTGCATGCGTAAGAATATTACAGGGTATCTCAATCCACATGTACATACATTTACATACATATACACACATTTTCTGTGCGTATAGAATGCTTGCTGAGAGCACTTTATCGATCAAAAGAATATTTTCTATCTTAAAGTTTAATTCGTAAAAATCCTTTGTTTTAATGCCGTTGATATCATCATATTTTTTTTTTTTTTACAAGTTCAATTCTTTACAAAAAATATTGGATCAAGAATCCTGTATAAATTGCCACACGTGTCAGCGCGAAACGTATCTCTTTACATTCGCTGTTTCTAATCTTCTCTCTGACGTTCGTAACACGTCACGAGGACGCGGAGGGATATCACAAATGTATCGCGGAGACACTCTACGGAGGCTATTATAAATTCACTATAGATATGTCAAAGCACACACATTTCTCGTACATCTATATATACCTACCTACACCCACTTATCTACTCGCAATTGACATGAGAAACATATACAGGATGTTCCATTTTAGATGCACGTGAATATCTTTGAAACTATTGATAATGTCGAAAAATAATTCAGACGAAAATTGAATGGTTTGAATTCGAGAGGGGAATAATTTGAAGTCAGTTTTTTTTTTTGTAGATTGTAAATAGACATGTATATGCTTTCGTATGATCAAGATTTTCTCGCTTAAATTTTTCTTATCTGGCGAATAAATATATGGCACAGTTTACTTGTGAAATTATTAAAAATGACAGATTACACTCCAAGACATTGTTGACATTAATTTTAATATTGGAAGAATATTATGGAAATTATAGAAGAAAAGTGGTAACGATATCGTGAAAGATACTCAGATATCCCGATCATACTGTCATTCGTCGTTTTAAGATGCGTAGAACTTATCTAGAAATGTCAATCGATCATTAACGAACTTGCAAAGTGTTGCAGTTACAGCAATAATAGCTGAGAATTTCCTATATTAGCATCGTTTAATGGAACAACTCTACAACATATTTCGATCGACGATTTCGATAATATTGAGAAGAAATCAGTATCATCCTGTATCATATGTGTGTTTGCATCCAGCGTTGAACGACGATGATTTTGTTAAGCATCGATTCTCGGTCGCGATGGGTTCAGCATGAGATATTACCGAATCCATATTTTTATTTGTGCGTTTGATTTTCTGACGAAGCGAGTTTTACAAAAAAGAGGATAAGTGAATCGGCATTACTTGTATATCATTATTGGACTTACTACATCGTTTTGTTCCGGATTATTTCGATGGTCCTTTAACGTGTGGTGCGCTATTGTCAACGGATACGTTATCGGTCTGTATTTTTTTTTTTTTATGATCCCCCCCTGGCAATGGATGATACGAAGATTTTATCCGTAACAAATTTTTATTGCTTCTGGGAGATGCAACAAAGAAGGTGGTTTCAACACGACGGTGTTCATTATCATCGTATAACTCGAGCCGCATTAAATGAAAAGTTTTCCAATCGTTGGATTGAACGAGCTACTCTCGTGTCGAGTTTCTACCGGAAATATCATTGGATTATTTTTCGATGATACCACACATTGGATTATTTTTTGTGAGATTATTTAAAAAAGGAAGTTTTTACTACACAAGAGAACTTATTATTCCAAACGACTTGAAGCAGAATGCCTACTGGTATGTCAACAATGAAAGTGAATGCTTGAAAGGGTTGACAGATCATTTAGGGATGGAGTAAATTTTTGTATCCCGGTTGAAGGAATCCCTTCTTATGAACATCAATTTTAAGAAGGTAAATCTCGTACTATTAATACGCTACACGTGCATTCTATTAATATATTCAAAAATATATGGTTCCCTTGGTGAGGAGGAGGGGGAGGAACCATAAACTAAGTTGACCTACGCCTACAAAAACCATCTTTGACATTAGATTACATTTTTCTCGAGATCATTCAATTTTCGTTTGAACATTTTGCGACGAGATCAGTAATACAGCTTCGAAGCTATATACTCGCGTGTATTACTTGAAATGAAACATCCTGTATACGAGTATCTCTATACACCCACTCTCTCTCTCTCTCCCCCGCCCTCTCCTCCCTCGTACACTGCTGGTAATGCGTCACAGCGACGCCCGCGTCGCGACGCCTCGCGCGTGCTCCCTTCAACCCCCAGAGAAGTCGCAGCCATTGTCAGAAGGTCGGTCGGTCAGCTCGATTCCTCGCGAAACGCGCCTCCGTTGTGCGCGAAACACACCCTTTCGTCGCGCGAGTATCTCGAGCGAAAAGCGAGCGAGACAGACAGACAGACAACGAGAGAGAGGGTGGAAGAAGAAGAAGAGTGAAGAAAAAAGAAAAAAAGACAGAACGGAAAAATGTGAGAAAAAATCCTTTGTCGGCGCGATGAGACGCAAACATCCGCGCGACGCTGATTCCGCGCGAGCAGCACCAGCACCAGTCGACGTTGCCTCCGCTTCCGCTTCCGCCACCGCCGCCGTTGCTGCCGTTGCTGTCAACGCGCTGCTGCACCCTCTCGCCGCCACGGCCGCGAGCATGAAGATTCCGCCTCTCTCATGACCCAGGTGAGTCCGAGGGCACTTTTTTTTTTTCTTCCCCTGAAAGACCGTCCGGACGGTCCCGTGGATTTACGCGTTCGTGTATTTCTTCGCGTGGTGACAAATCCAGCGATATCGTCGGCGATGATGGCGGCCGTCGCCGGTCCCCGAGTTAAGCAATCGTCTCGCGAAGAAGTAGTTAATCTTCGCGATCACGAAGATAAAGGAGAGGCGGTTCGTTTGACAGGTGATGGAACGTTATCGATATTTATGCAAAGTAGCATCGCGATCGATAACGCGCGCTCGGCGATGTTACAAGTTCGTTTTGACATTTCGTCGAATGTCCGAAATGTCGTTTGACGTTTAGATGAAATCTTCGATGTCTGAATTTACGAAGACGCTTCGATGATCTTTGCATGGTCGGTGAGCGTGATAACTCGAATGTCTCTCCCTCTCTCTCTCTCTCTCTCTCTCTCTCTCTCTCTCTCTCTCTCTCTCTCTCTCTCTCTTTCTCAGTCATTGATGTAGAGGCAGCTCGCATGAATGAATAATGGCGCCATATCGAGAATCGTTTTAAACGGTGACGCGTTTAGTGCTGTCTTACATAGTCATAGAGTCGATAATCCGCGGTTATTCGTGCGTCTTTATTACACGCGAATCGCGAAATTCCATGTAAGATTGTGGAAATTTTTCGTTTTCTAGCTTGACAGATCCTTGCAATCCGAATCTTTGAAAAAAAAATCACGGATTACTATTTTTCACATCGAGTTACATAATGTCACGAATTCAGGTTTAGAAATTGGAGAACACACAGAATTCATTTAATTATAGGTTTAATTAATGCATTTGTGATAAATATATTGTTTGCATTTAAAACTTGGATTAAAATATATTAGAGTGTATTATATAATTAATTTATATACACGACTCGCGTCATTTTATTCGCGCATATTTTTCTTCATTTATTAATTTTTATTTCTACCTGATTCTCACAATTAATTCCATTACCTATTTACTTAGTGTTATGAATCATAAAGTCTCTCTTTTTTTTACTCTTTCTCACTATTGTATTGTTACTCGGATAATTCTGATTTAACATCATTATCATATTAACGTCATTATTATATCAAATACGCTAGGATATAATGATCGCTTTGCCTCTCGCTCGCATAATTAACGCGCGCAACAATCGGGGTTAATTAAAATCGAGACGACGAGAGAAGAGAGGATGGACGGAGATACGGATTGAAATGATGAAAATGTCATCGCACGAATCGGTGTAAGCGCGCACACTCTATTTATCATATTTATTTCGTATGTAGGGCGGCGCAGATAAATCGATACGCGGCACTTTCATTCATGGCTGCCTCTCTCACGGTTGGCACATTGCCGTTGCTCCACGTACCACCCACGCCGTCGGAGACCACCACACTTACAACTCACTCGTTACGTAGTATACAGTCGTGGCTGACAGCGGTTCTCCGTCTCGTGTCGCGAAAGAGCATAACGAGTGTTTATCGCACGCGAATCTCTTAATGCAGTTTTAACTGGCAGCATCTATGGCATTGAATGTTGACATTGAATGGAAATATTCGTATGTCGAAAAATCCAAGTGGCGGAAAAAATTTGGTAAAAAAAATCAACAACGATTATGCGCGATCGTGTGTCTTCTTCCCTCTCTTTATTTATTTTTTTTTTTTTTTAAGTAGTAGAAAATTTAGTTAAGTAGGAGTTTGTCGCCAATCTGTCATCGAAGGGTGATCGACCCTCTTCTTCAGTTCTTGAACAAACGGGCGATCTTTCGTGACGTAAGCATTCGCGTAGGATGCATTTCGCATTCTATTTATAAATCGTTGTCATTAAGTAACATATAGAACGAGTCTCTTTGTTCTCGACATAGGCGCATAATAGCCTGACAATAATTCCAATCGATCGAAGAGCGACAATAGATGCAATAGATGTGTAAATTACATTTGCATCACGTTGTTTTTAAGAGCGAACGTTTTTTTTTCAAAAATCTTTAAAGCTCGAAAATTCCAAGAAAAAGAGGGAGAAACATTTCGTTAGCCAAATATATTCCGAAGATCTTCCAAAGTTCAGGCTCTTACCCCTTGTTTGAGAGAGCTTCCTAAGAAATTTAACAATTGCATCTCGTGCATCACCACTGCACCGCTGCATCCCTCGCGCGCACGTCAATATTACGTCGGCGTGCATCCGCCCGTCTGTCCATCCTTTCGTTCATCCATCCATCCATCCATCCATCCATCCGTTCATCCGCCCGTTCGTTTGCGTTGAGTGACGACGGTTGACAGTAGCCATCGATGCCACGAGGCACACACATCTCTCTCTCTCTCTCTCTCTCTCTCTCTCTCTCTCTCTCTCTCTCTCTCTCTCTCTCTCTCTCTCGTGGCATCCTTAAATTAGTTAAACTAGTGCACCGAGAGAGGCTAACCCAGTTATTACACGCGAAAAAGGGGATATCGAATAAATTCACTGCGCAGCCGCGTATATAAGCGCTATACGAATTGACGACGCATCCGCGGCCCTTATTCCGTTCGCGCGCGCACGCGGCGGAGAAACACTACGACGGAATGCGGGGGATGAGAGGGTGCTGGTGGAGGGTCGTAGAAAGGGGTGGGCACGGAGAGACGGGGGTACGCTGCTCTCTTTGATATCGGTCCACTCTTGCCTCCTTGCGGCACACAATGCGAGGGTGGCGGTGGAGAACAGTCTTCGCGCCAGGCGGATTTTCCGCTCGGTGACGCTCGTCAAAGGATCGATTTCAAGGATCCTGTCGTCCGAACGGTCGCGTGATTTTTGACTCTCGAGCTCTCCATCCCTTTGAAGACAAGAGAACCGCGGTATTCGTGTTCGTCCTCGTAAGAGCCACCCGCCGAAGCGTTCTCCATGGCAAGGAGCGTCGTCGAGCTAATGACGTTTCTGGATGTTTGCCAGCTCTATCTGCAGACGAAAAGGAAATCGCGGAATCTCTGTACGCTCTGGGCGATCGTGACGTTCATCCGGACGGAGGATACCGGGGATTTTTTGCGATGGTGTCGTGCTTACACGGTGCCCCGTTTGCGATATCGCACGGATCGCGCGAGAAAAACGGAGAAAGCGGAGAAGCCGAGCCCCGAAAAGCTCATCCTAAGACTGCTGCAGGAGTTGTTCTATTGCGGATGTCTGCCGCCCTGCGAGATCGGTCTATGAGCAAAGGGCGACGTGTATTATCGTGCCAAGTATTGGATAACGTATTATAGGACACGTGAAAGTCCGTCGAGTCACATTCGACAGTCTTGACGCAACAGGCTGTACAGTCTACGCAGTCCTAAGAAAAAAAAAAAAAAAAAATTTAACGCGGAATCTGCGGTTGAAGGGAGATCCGTACATCCTCGTAAATATCTCGATATCCTGGCGAATCCTTCTCTCTCGATTTAATCGATTTAAAATGACCCTTCTCTCGATTCTCCGATGCTTCTTCGATCCTGGATCTCTGATATTTTTCGATTTAGGGAGATGTTGAAATTTCTGTGCAGCATATCGTGTGAGCGCACATGCGGACGAGAGTGAATCACCTTAGCGAGAGGGATGTCTGAGAGCGACGGAGAGCATGCAGCTCGCTCGGTGGCCCTAGAGCAAGCCTACGTCCACGAAGTGTACGAGCAATGTGCCGAGAAGACCACGCAAAGTAAACACTGGCCACGAGTGTATCAGTTTCTTCAGGAACTCGAACCGGGTGCTCTCGTCTGCGACATCGGTCAGTCGAAAATATATATTTTTTATACGTTCTTTTTCTTTTTTTTTTTTTTTCTTTTGACTAACGATAAGTAATTTTCATCGAGATCATGTGATTATGAACGTGTCTGTCACTGTAAGCGATTCTCGCGAAGAGCTTGTTGCAGCGCGAGTTGCATAGTTAACAGAGTTCGTATTCCGCACTTTTTAAGTATGTTTATGTTACATAATCTATGCGTTATGTTTGCATTTTTTTCTAGGTTGCGGCAACGGCAAATATCTCAGCGTAAATCACAGCATCTTCAAGATAGGGGTGGACCGATGTAAGCGCTTCACGGATATCGCGCGCGAGAAGGAAAACGAGGTATATACATACATATATATATTTGTATATATCAATCGGAAGCTTCTTATTCTTAAATTAATTATAATAATTTTATTAATTAGTCTCTTGAAATTATATATTTTTCGCGCGAGTTAAATTAATTCCCTGGATTAATATGATATCTCTCTAAACGTCTCTCATTTGTCATAAGGTTCTGATCTGCGATAACTTGGCGCTACCATTTCGAGAAGAGAGCTTCGATGCGGTGCTGTCGATCGCCGTGGTGCATCACTTTGCCACCACGGAGAGGAGGGTACATGCGTTGAAGGAGTTGGCGCGGATTCTCAGGATCGGGGGTCGTCTCGTTATATCCGTCTGGGCTATGGAACAGAAGCATAGAAAGGTAAATAAGAGACTCTTATTCTCTTTCGAATCTTCTTTGTACGATTCATCTTTTTCATAGCTACTTGGATCGATTAATCCTTCTGTCGATGCATAATTTTTCACCTTTCCATCAATGTAGGTCCTTCCCCGAGGACCAGGGAGAACTATGCAAGATTTCCCCCTGTTAAAAAAAAAAAAAAATGACTCGGGGACCAACCGCGTGTTTTCGACACATTTTTAACATTTAAAGTCGCTTCGGGTACCCGTTCATTGACAGAAGAATTAAACGATTCATTTTTTTTTTTTTTTTTCATAGCTATTTGGATCTATCGAACCGTTCTATTATTATTTATTCGCAGTTCGAATCGCAAGATGTTTTAATACCTTGGCCCAAGTCGTATTGCATGAGCGCAGCATCGTCGGATGAAACAAAGCACACGGGTGCATCGGACGGTAACGAGAAGCGAGATGATGACACCGCACAGAAATATCCATCATCCTCCAAAAGGTGAATTTTTCCGATACATACAATGCAATAGTCACTAATTATTTGATAAATTGTCATCATCCATTATCGTACAATGTAGAAAAGATTGATTGAAATAATTGTCTCTTCTTATTTCGGCGCAATTTCTGCGTTTTGTTCGCGAGCATCGTAGCATGTAGGTCACAGCTGTCATGATTTCTTGTTCCAGAAATAGCCAACAAAAATGTAAAAGCAAGAGTTATTGGATCGATCCGATATTCAGTTTGTCACCATCCACCAGCAGTCTCTCTAGCCCGAATGAGACTTGCTATAGTTGTTTCCGGCGAGCGTTACAGGTAACCAAATAAAAGAGATCATCTCTGTTATATAAACACAATATTTTAAGCTCGAACGATGGGAGAAGATTAATTGAAAAATGTGTTTTGGAAAATTGAGAAAAATCTTTTTTCCTTTAATGCCAAAAGGTTATTCGATTAAATGTCGAGGGTTATTCAATTAAATTTCTTTATTTAAGAAAAATTGAATTGATCACTTTCAAGATTGTATCTATTTCATTTAAATTACTTTCTAAATATATATATTTTTTATTATATATATTAATTTAAATATCCTATTATTTATTTTTTACGTCATTTAAATATCCTATTATTATATGTATATTTACTCGTGATTTGCATAACTTTTTTTAGAAATTAGCGAGAAGTAGACGCGGAGGCGGAAGTCGTGCATGGTTCCCCGGAAGCTGGCAGAGCGGCGCCAAGAGCCGACGGCACTACGACCCCGATGAGATGACCGACGTGGACGAGCTGCCAATCGAGCTACGTCGCGTGGAAACTACGCATACGCTGACGATGGCGAACAAGCGTTCCACGGATACGTTGAACATAAAATCCAAGAGCCTAGGTGACATCTTAGAGATCGAGCGACTCGATTTGGTGCGCTCCCGATCCAGCATCCCGGGCTTCTGCTCCACGTCGGAGCTGATCCTGGATGAGCGATCGGTCTCGTCATCGTCGAGCGGTTCGAAGCCGCGATTAGTGAAACAGAAATCGTGCGTGGAGGAGACCGGTTTGGAGAATCCCGAAGACACTGCCATTGAAAATCTCATCAAGGACCTTCCGGACTTCTCCTGCCAACCGTTGCGCAAGCGCAACGTACCGTTGAAGCAGAACTCGATGAACGAGGAACTGATGTCGGCGGAACGACTGGAGGAGAAGGAGCGAGTACGCCGGAATATCATGAAGCAAGCGTCGCTGAACGAGGAGCTAATCTGTAAGTGGCGAACGTTTGAGGCGATCAAGGAGTCGATCAGTCCAGTGAGCGCCAGCCGGCGCTTCCAATTACTGAAGAACGGACTTACCAGCAAGATCAAGCGTTCCACCACGAACATCGAGAAGGTCTCCAGTATGTCTATCAAGAACGGATTTGTCCGGATGCTGCAAGGTTGGAAATCCTGCGAGAACGAATCGGTGTCCACCGCGACAGCGGAAGCAACGACGTTGCCGAAGGCGGCGGACAATAAGGTGCAATCAGTTGCATTGGTGAAACGTAGCATCGAGGTCGTCGAACGTCGTCTTTCACGCGAGGACGGCTCGGATTCGTCCAAGGACAGCAGTCTGCAGAGTGACACCAGCGTGGATTCCGAGGATAGTTTCGCGTCGGTGATTTTCGTGCCGAAGCAGGACATCGCTGTTCCGATACCCCCGGCATCCTCGTCGATCAACGAGGTGTCTTCCGCGCCGCGACCGGCGGCGTTGCAACTCGGCACGACGTCGGCTCCGCCGTCACCGCGTGTCAAGCAGCCACCGGACGGTGGTCAGTCCTCCAGATTCAAACTGATCGACGTGTCATCGTTGCTGAAGCAGCAATCGGCTGTCGCAGACACGAGTACAAGTACGAATGCGCAACTCGGCGAGATCGCAATCAAGCCTAGTGCGCCGATCGTTATCTGCAAGGAAACGTCCGGTAGCACCTTGCAGAAGCCAAGAGAACTCCGTCTGATGTCGGAACCAGCGGAGCCTGACGCGGAACCGGATACCGCGCCGCTGCTACGTGCCTTCAACGACGTCACCAAGATGGCCGGTCGCGAGCCGATTACGAGCGAGGATGACAGCCGAAAGGCCAGATTGAACCAGATCAAGGAGTTGCTCATAGCGAAGCCGGGCTTCGCGACTCGCTCTAGACCGTCGTTTCCGCTGGTCAGACGAGCGTCCACGGCGGCTTCGGGTCGTTTGGAGACCGTCACGAGGATTCTGCCGCGATTACTATCCCTGGAGCTGTTCAATCCGGAGACCGATGATCTGGACAGCGATTCCAGCGGCGTCTCGTCGCCGGAATCGGTCGGCTCGGTGATCAGTGTCACGTCGGACGAGAGGTATATCGCGAGGAAGGAGGCTGAAGAGAGGAAGAACAACGCGCAGACGAGCGAAGGAGTTTCCAAGTCAAACGGAGACGACGTATCGAGAAGTGCGAAGGAACCTGAAACTATACGTGACGACGAATCATTGAGCATGATAATCACAACGTCACTCGAGGATTCGAATACATCTCTGGATCCTCCGCACGACGACTCGCCCGCGGATTTCGAGGACGAAAAAAATTTCGCGCTGTTCGCGGAAACCGACATGATGCGTGACACTGTCCAAGATAATTTGGAAACTGACACGATCCGCTCCGCGTCGCGCGTACTTCTGGAAAGCGGAAAATCCATCTCCTCGCAATCTATGAAACTCCTCGAGGCCGCCGCTAACGTGGCGAGTTCGCTGGAGGATGCTGTAGAGACGGCGATTCAACGCAAGACTCAAGTGGAACAATTCTCGCAATTGTCGCAGATTGCGCAACAACGGAACAACAACGGCGTCTGGTCGCAGTCGAGCGTGCGAACGCGAGCATACTTGAAGCAGGATCGTAAATCCGCCTCGGTGGATTTAAGCGGTTACGCCGACGAATCGAGGAGCGATCTCATGCGAGACATCAGTCGGTACTGCCAGAACTCGTCGTTCGATCTCTTGTGCCAGACGTCGAGGACTTCGTCGTCGTCGTTGGACAATAAGTTGGATCCGGAATCGGATGCCACGGCCTGGGATGGATGCAATCAAGTGCCCAAGGAGACCTCGTGGATCGTAAACAAAGCGTACGATAGGAGTGGACACGACAAGTTCGCCAATGTGATCCAATCCAAATTGACACCAAAATCTAAATCCCTCTGTGAGGACCATGCCGCCGTATTCGAGTCCGAATTCGACCGTAAATTTAAATGCGATTCCAAATATAAAGTTAAGCCGGAAGCCAAGCCCGATGCTAGATTTATTTCCAAATACGACGAAACGTTCAGATTCGACCTCTCGTCCGAGGAGAAGTCGAAGACTAAATTCGATCTCGTATCAACAGTTAATCCCGTATCCAATAGTGATTTCACCAACGATACCAAAAGATCGTTTATCAATCCCGAAGATTTAGAACTTAATTCCGAGAGCACGTTCAACTTCCAATCAGGAGCGGAGCCTAAACGATCCAAGGTTGACCAACAACAGCGATATCGCTCCACCAGTACTTCGCCGCTGCTGCGCAGCAATTCGGACGACATGCTGGACTTTGTGATGGTGTCGAAGACAGGTGAGTTCGAATGCGAGAACGCAAGGACAGCTGAGAAGTGGCGTTCTTCTTCCCAGGGCGGGCTATCGATAGACTCGAGCGACGTGGGTGACTCTATGATGGAGAACACTACGATGAGCCTGAGCGACGGTAGCCAAGCGGAGTCGACGGCGAGGCTGTTCACGGGTAGCACGGTATCGTTAATGTCGAGCCCGAACAACGTGGAGAACAATCGTCGGTGTTCGATGGAACGACGAAGATTGCAGGAACGCGGTCGATCGTTGGACGAGATGTCGAGCGAGACGAAGAGACGGGACGCCGCGGAATGTCTGGTCACCACGAGCAGGACCACCGACACCATCAGCAACGCCTCGTCCCAGGAATCGCTGTCCTCGGATCGCGGCGGCGGCTCGATCACCTATCATCAGTACTACCACGTCTTTCGCGAGGGCGAACTGGATCAGCTGATCAACAAGTATGTCGAAAATCTGCATATCATCTCGTCGTACTACGACCATGCCAGTTGGTGTGTTGTCGCGGAGAAAGTGCAGGTTTGGACTATATGACTTCGGATACGGATCATCGAACGGAAGGAACAGCGGCTGCTCGCAAAGTTGTACCGGGTGTCTCGATAGGAGATGTCAACCAGAAGGGATCAACTAGGTTCAACTTTATGAAAATTTACACTCGCTTAGTTCCACCTCTTTCAGTTGTGAGAGTAATTCCTGATCTCCGGATAAAAAAAAATAAAATAAAAGAAAAAAACGGAGGTCGCAGACTTAGGAAACTGGATATATAATTCTTGAATTCTTTAATTTCGTGATTCACATCTTTTAGCCTTTATATTATATTACAGAGACGGATTGGGGAGAACTCTTACTTTTGAGACAAAAGTACTAATCCCTCTTTTTGGGACACACAGTACACTCCGATGGATGGCCCAATTATTGTGGCTAATCGTTAAAAACTTCGCTTCGAGTACCAGATGAATGACTCTAAATCCGTGGATCTAAGAGTCCAAGGATCTCAAAAAAAAAATTTCGGGGTCCAAGAATCCAAGGATTTCAAGGCTCAAGGATTTCATAATAATACAAAAATATTCAAGATCTAAAATAATTCACGAGTTGACTTTCTAACGATCTGTTCTTGAAAACTGCGACGATCTATGTTGCTATTGAAATATCGCTTTACGCTCGTTAAACATTCCTTACATGTTTGTCTCATCGTGAAGAGATTTCTCTGTCCGTGACGTTGCTGAAGTAATACGATGCAAGAATATAGCTTCAAACTAACGAAAAAACAATGAATGATATAAATAACGAACCAACAATTAAAATATAAAATATATCCAAAAATAAGGGAACATTTTAATAATATAAATGGCCATAATATCTCTTTTAATTAATTCCTATTATTATAATAATTACTGCAATAATCTTTCATTATTTCATATCCGATTTGTTCAACCTTAGTTTTGCTTCAGTGACGTTTAGGACTGTTTATCTCATTTCGGATTCGCACATTTCGGAACAACGATTGCAGAAAGCACGATTCTTCGAGATACAATACCGAAGAGAGAAAAATCGGGGAAGGTAAAAAATAGAAAGAAAGAGAAAGAAACAGAGCGGGGGAGAAAAAAAGAAAAAAAAAGTACTATTCGCTCAAGGTATTCGTCTTCTCGAAGGGTGGTGCGATCTGAATATACATGCGTTTAGTAAAAGCGTAAAAATTCAGAAACGGCAACTGGCTCCCGGTTATGGAGCATATTTTCTATATAAGTTTTTTCTCGAGGAACAGACAATATATTCGAACGCTTGAACGTAGATATACCTCAATAATGCAAACATTCCACTTCCAAAAATATATATTTACACATATACACACAAACACACACGTATTAGGGTGTCCCTTAATTGTGCTTCGCGTTCAGTGATTTGTATGTCGATGTTTAAGATTAACACACGTTGGCATTAAACTATCGTCAACATACACATAAATGATCAATAAGAGAATACGGAATTAATATTTCGAATTTATATGACATAAAAGAAAGGGGAAGATAGAAGAGAACACACATACACACACATATACATTTGTTACATGATTTATAGGCAAGTAAAAGACATCCTAATACATATATAAACACATGGCATACGTATACATGCATACATATACATATGATACATATATATTAGGATATAAGGATTCAAGGATCCAATAATTTGAATATTGAATGCTTATATTCTTGGATTCTTCGCCCAAGATTAATTCCAAGATTTAATTCCTTAGACTCTTAAATTTTTACGTAGAACATTTTTTTTGTATTATTATTTTACCTCCAAATGAAATTCTTAATTTCCTAATCCGCGATCGTACTTTAATCTTCAAGTCCCCGAACATTTAGTCTTCACGCAAAATCTTTAGAACTATATATAATTTTTTAAATCTTAAAATACACAAGATCACAGAATGCTGTTGCATATTTAAAGATTTTTAAGACAATTTATACAATAAAATATTTCAGCAACTGAAGATCCAAGGATCGAAGCATCCGTGTCTACAATACGTATATTCACACATCACATAGAGAAGGACATAAATGTAATCTAAGCTTCGTTATTTTTATGATCTCAATTAATTATTCGCGATCGTAGTAGTGGACGAAGTTTTTATTGCGACCCTTTAACCGGTAAATCAAATACAATCTTCTTGCGCCAGAGGCAAACAAACACCTCCAACGAAATTACTGGTAATTGTGACGTAAGATATCAAAAATCGTAGTAAAAATTCGATACTGTAGGATGTCCGTAAATTACCGCATACGTAATAGAAGCGCAATTTAAGGATTTTCTATATATCAAGAGAGAAAAGAGAGAGAGAGAGAGAGAGAGAGAGAGAGAGAGAGAGAGAGAGAGAGAGAGAGTGTGTGTGTGTGTGTGTGTGTGTGTGTGTTAATACGTACTTGTACTTCGATTCATTAAAATCAAGGTTCTCGAGACGTCGAAGCTGATGAGTGAAATGTTATTTTAAGGATTTCGATAAAACGAGAATTCTTGTCTTTCTTGATGTTCGATGCACAATATATGCGATAGAACGATATTGACGAAAATAAAGAAAACAACGGACACAGTGCGAAGGGAGAGCTTGGGACTACTGGTTAAAGGGTAATTTGATAGATATCGATCGAGAGGAACAAATTGTTATTCCGTTTTCGGAGAATTGTTCGATTTAATTAAACACGTTTAATTAAACAGATATAGTCGACGATGTTCTTTCTCTAATTTATGGAACTTTTATTCCATTCAAGGAAGAAAGCGAAAGAGTGTAAGTGCATGCGTGCGTGTAACATGTATGCGTGACAGAGAGAGAGAGAGAGAGAGAGAGAGAGAGAGAGAGAGAGAGAGAAGAATATGAAAAAAGAGAAGGATAGACCAACGCGGAAAATGCAATCTCGAAACAGGTGTAAATATGTAAAATAAAGTGTTCCTGACGTAAACGCACAGAAAATCGTCAGAAAATAGTTGACAAACGGCAATTTCGGATGAGAATTTTCTGTCGAATCTCCTGTCGAATTTCCCTCTCTTATCCTATCTCTTATTATACCGTTGCAATTCGAATCCATGTTGATTTGAACTTTTTTATTCAAAATAATTCCTAGGAACACGTAATTAAGCTATGGGCTTCCTATTGCGAGACACCTTGTATACAGGTTTACACACACTGTTTTAAATATTGAGGGGTAAACTAAAAAGAATTGCTCTTATTATATGACAACATTGATATCAACTATTTAATTACATCGGCATTAATGAATTATAACATTATTTCTTATCATCTCTTTTCTTAATTAACTGAAGGTGAAAAAACGTCATAATTTTATCAATTATAAAATTATTTTATAAAATAGATAAGAACATTATTTTTCCCTTGCAGATCTCATTCGTCCTCAGATAAGTAACGATTGATAGAGAGCGATTAATATTTTTAAACAGTGCTCGATAACGTTTGATAACATGCAATGTTTGTCGCATTTCTTCAATAACGACCGGCAATGAGGAGAGCACGATACTTGCATAGGATAGGGTAGATACTTGTGAAGATAAAATCGATACTTGACGCAAAGTCTCACAGAAGTGGTGACAGTGGTGATTCTTATATATATATATATATATATATATATATATATATATATATAAAGAATCATATTAAAAATTTAACTTTTAATTTTTAATAATAGGAATTACTTAAATAATAATAGTATTTATTAAATGATACGTAATCGTAAGCATGTATGCGAATATGCAAATATGTTATGTATACACTGTATACGTGTCGTAATTGGTGCCATTGCACATATTCGTCATAATATTACCGCGGAAAAGTTTTCAATTGCAAATTACTAGTTCATATACATTTAATAAAATTTTGTTTGTCATTTGTGTTGATAAAAAAAAAAAAAAATGATTCGCAGGAAATTTCGTATTATTTGAATACTTGGTGAGACTTGTAGCGTCAATAAATGGAATAATAATCCAAGCAAGGAATATCAAATATGCGTTTATCAGGTGGAAAAAAATCATATTTTCACGCGATCAGGCTCGCGTGGGGAAAACGCTGTTGGAGAAAAAAAAGACAATTTCGCGCATTGCGTGCGAATGCATGCAAACGCGAGAAGTCTTATTGTCAGAGAGCGGATAAATCATAGTATAGCAGAGAGTCGAGCGACTCTCCGCTAACCAGGTCGTCGGCATCACTCGCGACTCCCCGATGGCGGCGCTCGCTTTGCTTGTCCGCTCGCAGGAGGAGCGCTCGCGGTGGCGCGTGTCCGGATAGCGTCAGTCTCACGTCGACCGTTAACCCTTCCGGAAGGGTGTGAGCGCTCGCTTCGCCTTCGCTCCGATCTACGTCGGTTGTTTGCTCTCGCGTTCGAGCTCCACCGTTCAGTTTATTTCCCAGGCATTTTCATAATCTCTCTTCAGGTTCTCTCTCTCTCTTGAACGAGAAGGACGACCGTCGAGGGACACTTCCGCAGACTCTCCGGGATCACTCTCCGGACACGGGCATCGTTTGACAGTTCCGTCTTCCCTTCCGTTCCGCGGGATGAACGGAGACGCGAGGAACGAGCGACCGAACGTCGACGAAGCCGACGCCGCCTCCCTCGGCGCCGACATTCTCAACCCCTTCGTGCATCGGCTCGAACTTGGCTCGACCTACGACAAGCTCAAGGTCAGTATCTCTCTGTGGAAAACGGCTTCTTCCTCCCGGAGATCGATGCGCTCGTGCGGGAGCGTTTTAGGGGGATGATGCCGTCGTCGCCACCTCCGCGAGACGGGGTGTGCTTCGATCGCGATGCCAAGAAAGTGCGCGTGAGTGTTGGATAACTACTTCGCAGTTGAACTTTTTACAGATTTTTAATCGTATCCCTGATAGAAAATTTTGGGAGAACCGATTGAAGCGTCACGATAATAATAATAGGCGGGATGGAAAATAATTTGGTACGATTGTAGACATAGAGGCTCTCGAGAAAATTGCGCGATAAGTTCGAAATTTATTACGAAAGCGGTAATTTTGAAAAATTTATCTAGGGAGACTCATTTTCGAATATTTTATTTATATTTCGAATACTAAACACAGCGTGACAGCACGTACGAATGTATGTAGCACGTACGGTCCAATCTGAAAGATACATATTATGACACAATATCACGGTTATATAAGATTGTATTGCAAATATTGCAGAATGTGTGGCGAAATAAGAACGTATAATTGTTGTAAAAATTATTCGCAAGACGGTCGAGGAGATATCGCGCTTATACACAGGCCGGTTTTTCCGCAAGTTGGTCGTGGTTACTTTCACGCCGTAGCCAGGAATCGGTCAGGTAGTGGTAGCCATCCAGCCACGCGGCTAATTTTCTGCAATTACGATTAGTAAAATCTTTACTTTTTTCAGATAAAAGTTAAGTCATCCCATTTTTCTGAAAGATATTCCATGGTCGAGGCCGTGACTATAAGTATCCTGGCATATCGTTCGTATGCAATTTCCGCCCCACTTTTCTTTGGCACTTTTCTCGTACGGGCTTCTCGAATGCGAACTCAATGTAAATGTTAGCCTCGTGTGTGTTAACCGCGAACAAGGTCACGTAAGTGATCAGTACGTTCACTAGTAGATGCACGCCGATGTAGGCGAATCTGTCATTTGGAAAGTTTGATATATATATACATATATATATATATATATATATATATATATTTAATATTTATATATTTAATGTTTATAATATTTATATATATATAATATTTAATATTTATATATACATATATCATATTTAATTTTTATAAAATATATATATATATAATATTTAATATTTGTATGATTATGTGTCGAATATGAGCATATTATATTTATTCAGAGTATCAATATTAAGTCGAACATTTAGAAACTTCTTGATATTAATTAAGTCACGGTTGTTTGATATCAGGATATGACATAGAATCGTACCATGCACAAAATTCGCAAGATCTCAACTATTCGACTGGTATGACATGTACTATATAAATAAATTATATATAATATATATGAGTCAAACCACCAATTATCAGGGAAGATTCTCGCACCAAATTTTCAATTGTCCTGCAATTTTTGTACCTTATTTTATATCATAATAGACGAAGAAACCAAAAAACTTTAAGCCTCTATACCTAATGGTATGCGAGAAAACCGGGATTGAAAATTTCAAGATTTAGAAAACACTAATTTTTGCACTTGCGTTTTATCTCTACTAACAAACGTTTGTAAACGTTATAGTAGTAGTATAGAAGGTGAAAATAGAAAAACATTTAAATAATTATTCTTCTTTCTGTCATCATTATTTATTTTTCCGTGATCCTCTGGCCATCCCACTTTTAAATTGGAGTATTTTTTTGTAAAAAGTTCTCAAGTTTTCAAAAAAAAATATGAAAAAAATCTAAAAAAATCTCGTACTTGAAAAACATGACATTTTCAGGAAAAAACGAATTTTAAAGGGTTAAAAGTGTTTCTACACTAACGTAACAATTTTTTTCTAAAAATTTGACCTTTTTTACATAAAAAATACGTCTTTAAAATTTTTTTTCCAATCGTTAGAAAACATAAAACGCAAGTGCAAAAATTAGTGTTTTCTAAATCTTGAAATTTTCAATCCCGGTTTTCTCGCATACTATTAGGTATAGAGGCTTAAAGTTTTTTTGTTTCTTCGTCTATTATGATATAAAATAAGGTACAAAAATTGCAGGACAATTGAAAATTTGGTGCGAGAATCTTCCCTGATAATTGGTGGTTTGGCTTATACATATAAATTTTTTTACAAATCTAAGAATCTATAAACACATCTGTCGTGATCTAGATTGCTTGGCAAGAAAATGGAAAACAGCCTTCGTACTCGTTAAACTCATTTCCGCAGTTCAGTTCTTGCAAATAGTAAGCGAGATCAACAACCTTTTTGCCGTTATATATATTTTCGAGGCATTAAAATCGTGGCCTACACTTTTCTAAACATTAATACGACGCAAGTAGCGCTCTTCCGTGGACCGATGCTTTCTCTTGTTAAAACATCGGTGAAGTCTGAACGCGTAGAAAGCCTACATTCTAGGTGATATTCGAGTCAGTTAAGAACGGGACGATTTATGTCAACGGGATCAAATTAGAAATGAACATTGCAGCCTAAAAAGAAAATTTTTAGACGATTAAATCGAAAATTAAATTATATACATATACACCTAAAGAGTGTCCTACTTTAAATGCCTCGGTGCAATACCTCTGGAAATCTAAACGGTATCAAAAAGAAAGTTTTGGATAAAAGTGTTGTGAGGTTTCGAGAGAGACATCCTATCGACACAGTTTTGTTCCGCAGACGAAGGCGACATATAAATTATTTTTATTTTTTTTAATGGAATTATATTATTTTTCTTGTATATATCGATTCTCTTTTAATCATTCTGAATGTAAAAATATTCAAGCAGAATTATTGAAAAGTTAATGGTTTACGAGATATTTTATGATTCACTTTGATATGTAATATGACATAGAATATGCAATATCTTGTATTTTTACTTTCGATGATTCTATCTTAATTTTAAGGTAACTTCTTCAAAATTTGGAATATACAAAGTATCCTGTATAGCCTTTTACATATTATACATTTCTTTATTTTTTTTAGTCTATTTTATACTTTATAATCTATACAGCATATATTTTCTGTATTATATACTTTGTGTTTTACGTTTTAATATATGTTAATAACTTTCTATCCTTTATTACACAACAGTTCTATCTTTCATTATAAAGTTGGTATATAACTTTCTATCTTTCTGTCTTTTCTAGCGCACGACCTTTAAGATTCACAGTTACTTTTGCGAAACAACTGTCTAATTGTAAGCAAAAATCAACGCATAATAAACGAATTTGCGAGAGAGTTCTTCGATCATCTATGATTTGTTGTTCAATCGATGATCGACGTGTAACTCGAACCAGTTCTCATTAATTTTTATTTAAAATTTTAATAAAAAAACATCGTTTTAATATTTGCGAAATTTATCTCTTTAGCCTTTATATTTTTTCTAATTTTTCCCAATCTTTGCCCCAGTTTTTGCTTTACACGTTCACTCTCGTTTACAGAAAAATTACGTCATAATTATCACACTTGTGTTTACATGAGCCAACAGTAGTAATATTAATTTTATAACGAACAGAGAGAGAGAGAGAGAGAGAGAGAGAGAGAGAGAGAGAGAGAGAGAGAGAGAGAGAGATTCAATTGATAAAGATATTCTTGACATAGATATTTGACTTGCCTTCGTATATCACATGTTTAGCGGTGTCTTATGCATTCGTTTCTTGAACAAGATGAAGCGAGAGAGGGCGATCACTACTGATGTGTGCGGCTAACGGAACGGTGAAACATAACGAACGGTACTCGCGTACCATCTCTTTTATGCTTTTCATTCTTTCGTTCTCTTTTTCTTTAAGAGACGAGAAGTCCGAAGCCAGTGATGAGCGTCATGTAACCTTGACCGCGTGACATGCGACGAGTTGGTCCGATCCAATTACTTACTTACTTACTTACATACCTGCGTGTCCCATTTTTATCACGTGGTCCTGCGACAGAACGAGAGGAACATACTGTCGTCATTTAATGATTTTTTCTGATTATTTTAACCTTTTTGCCAACGCATCATTTTTCACCTTTTCATCATCAATGTATGGGTACCCGGGTACTAACCGCGTGTTTTCGACACATTGACAAATTTTTTATAGCAGCTGCTGGGCATCGAATATTTTTTCCCGTTATATTGTAGAAGGTTTCCGAATATACAAAGGCCCTTTGTATTTTTTGTTTCGAGCGCAGAAAGGTTTCGACGCATTTTTAACGTTTAAAATTGCTTTGGGTACCCGTTCATTGGCAGAAGAATTAAATGACTTTCTTTAATATATGTTCCAAGTGCTAAGTATTTAAATAACACTCTGAACATATAATTTGCATCTGCTACTTATGACAGATCTTCTGATCTACAGATGATGAACCAAGCCTCTATTCGTTTGACTTTTCGATATTATATTTACGTATGTGCCTGTGTGTGCTAAGAGTAATTAGGATGCGATATGTCAGATTTAATTAAAAATTGATATCTAGAAAAATTAACATAAAAATGTTTATTGTTTCAGACGATATTCCTGACAATCGCCCTCCTGCCGTTCAGGCTGGCAGCCATCACGACTTTGATGATCCTTGCGTGGTTGTTGGCTTGTCTGGGTTTGCATGGATTGTCCGAGGAAGATCTTCGGCGAGCTCCTCTCACGGGCTGGAGGCGGTATGTTTGAGCAGCACCAACCAAAGGTGCTATAATCTCACCGAGTGAAAACGGCCCTCTTTCATTCCTTATCCTAGCCCGAGTCTATTTCTACCTACCCATGCTATTCACATTAACATTAACCCTTCAGGGTCGCTTCTTCGGCTTTTCTCTGTGCTGATACAGTACATCATCTCGCTTTTACTAACAGGCTAAACTCGCATTACTGTTAGATCTTTTTGGATATGCGTTCTCAAAGATCCTTAGATCTAGAACTCGGCGTTTGATCTTTTAATAATTGTTTGCAATTTTTTAGAGATGTATTTTTGATGTTGAACTTAAGATTTACATTGAAAACGCGATATTTGGAGATTACATCCCGAGCTAACGAGATCAATGAGTCTCGGTTACTTAGAGAGAAAAAGAAAGAAAGACAGAATAGCGTTAATAATGCACGTTCTCATATACGAGACAAGATTAGATCTTTGTCTGTAACAAGGTTATCGCCTACGATTCTACTACCACTAAAACATTTTTGTACACAATGGAACACCTCCGTTCGTGGTGTCTCTGTCCTTCCATTGTAATAATTTACTAGCGACTTATTTAACATCTGATGATCAATAATCTCGAAATTTGTCGGCGAGAAACTCATTACATATAATACATTTCTTGAATAAAGAATTTTAATATTAATTATTCTCAGTACTCTTTAAATTTGTGAATAAAATTAGATTATTTATTAAAGAGCTATTATTTAACAAAGATATTATTTCATAAATTAATGTAGAGACAAAAAATTAGTTAGGTAAAGGTGGTTAGTTGGCGGTAAAGTTATAACACCGTCTATTTATATTTCTTTCACAATTTAGTCATGCGTTACTATCAAGGTCGACGCGGAGAGTCTATAAAATAACTTTGTATTATAGTGAGAAGTATTATAGTGAGTTATGACACAAGTTTAGCTTCAAGAAGTATTTCTAAGATATCTTCAACTCTGAAGACATTAGAGCACGTGGTATAAAATAGCCTTGCAAATTTTCGTATTACTTATGAAGTGAACATACTTGTTTGGATTTAAGTGACTAGCATAGTATCATAAAAAATCAGCTCTCATTTAAATTAAATTAAATATAAATTAATTCTTTTCATGCAAATCTGCATTTGGGAAAGCGTCGAGAATTTCTAGACAAGTTTTTTTTAAAGGTCTCCTAATTTCCACGTATTTTCTAGAAATTTATGATTTCTAAATCTAATGATCTCTGTGAGCTAAAAATATAACATTTGTCGAAACAATCGTAGAGATCGAAATTTGATGGATCTTCCCAAATTTCAAAGATGAATCCCGCTAAATCACTTTAGACGCCCTTACGAGAGTAAAAGTAGTGAGTTGCATCGGATGGTGTGCATGCGCACTGCAAATTAAACTACTTAAAAACAGAGACATGCGCGTCGTGATCTGCTGGATGATGCGGGCGTTATTTCTCTGCGGTGGATTTCATCATCTGAAGGTCAAGGGCCGGAAAGCGGCGACTAAGGACGCGCCGGTGCTGGCTCTCGCCCCGCATTCCAGCTTCTTCGATGCACTTCCGGTTGTGTACCTCGGCGGGCCGAGCATCGTTGCCAAAGGGGAGAGTAGCCGCCTCCCTTTCTTCGGAAGTAGGTCGCCCATCATCGCATTGTCGCCCGTTTGGCGAACCAAATTGACTGATAAGAGAGAGGTCGCTATATTTTTGACCGAGGGAGATTTTGAATGAAATCGATATATATATATATATATATATTTTAAATAATCTTAAAATTGAATTGCATCGAGTATGAATATCTTCAGATGGATGTTTTAATTTAATCCTTATATCAATGGACGGGTACCCGGGTACCCAAAGCAACTTTAAATGTTAGAAATGTCAAAAATGTCGGAAGTCTCCTAAAATATAATGGGAAAGAATGTTCGATGTCCAACAGCTGCTATAAAGAAATTGTCGCAGTGCAATATGTGTCGAAAACACGCGGTTTGGTACCCATACATTAATGGAAAGGTAAAATATTATGCATTGACAGAAGAATTAAATTTAGATTCGCGACCTCTCTCTTCTTGTAGAAATAAAAGATTTTTACTCTGTGTGTATGTGTGTGTGATATCAGAAAATCGCAATATTTTGCTCTAATCATTCATTTTTTTATTGTACATAATATTCATATATACATATATGGTGGATGGGATTCATTCTTCGGCAACTAACTAACTCTGTAACTGTATTTTTAACAATTGTCGATAACTTTTTATATAGATTGCGCGTTTCATTTGATTTGATCCTCTGACAAACGAATTAAACTGCAAATTCACAAATTCAGTTAAAGGGTTAAATAACAGCACTACTTATAAACTCTTCGATGCATTATTCAATGTGTCAATCTGTATTTATCAATTTTATTCATGCGCGATGTGTTATTTAAAAAAATAGAAATCAAGACATATATAAGTATATATATATATATATATACAGGATGTCCGGTAATAATCGCCCCACCTATTGTGTGCAGGTAGAGCGGATTAAACCGAGTAGGAAAGTCCTCTACCGTTTTGCGATCTTCGCAATAATTAATGAGAAATTAATTAAAAAAGATCGGCCAAATCCGCGCGAATATAAGCGCGGGACGAGAAATGATGTATATACATTTATTTTCTACGCTCGTAGAAAATGAATGGAACTACACCGACGTTATAATCGCGTGTGTGAGTAACTAAAATGTATGAAATAAATTTGTGTGAGTAACTATAAATTGAGACATAAATCACATGCGATAAGAAACTCGATGACAGATGGACATGCGGCTAAACGATTATTATGACACCTTCGATGGGATGTGCGACACCGAAACAATTGAAGGTCGTCGAAAAAAGTATCAACAGTATTTTGTTTTAGATTTTTTTCTGCGTGCCGAGTTCGAGTGGTGCTCGCCGAGCATGCCTTATTAGAGTAAGAAGGATGCCAGGAGGATAAAGAAGGATACGAGCAGAGCTCGTCGAGCATGCCTTATTAGAGCGAGAAGGATGCGAGGAGGATAAAGAAGGATACGAGCAGAGCTCGCTCGAGCGTGCCTTTTCAAAACAATTAGAGATAACGCGAGAAGGATGCGAAGAGGATAAAGAAGGATACGAGAAGAAAGTTGAGAACGCCAGTAAGACACGAATCTCTCTTTTCTATTGGATCAGAGAATCGAGCGACTTTTATTATTGGTCATCGCCCGAGGAGTCCGCGTGGAGTATTTAGGTCAAGAAATTCGGCATGCCACCGATAAACCGTGAGACATGTCAATGCATCTCTCAAACTACGATTTTTTTTTTATTAAACTATAATAATAGAATGGCTATGATTTGGCTACCAAGCGATGACTCCGCGCGGATTAATTAATACACATTAATACATATGCTAAGAAAACCCTTGCTTGCATCTTACCATCTCTAATCGGTTTCTAAATAGCAATTTTAATATTCATACAACTATATTTGTTGATTAAATTTTATATAATTATATGACAAATTGCGATGTTAAAAAGTTTTGCGATGTTAAAGAGTTTTGCGCTGCGAATCGATTGCGTGTGAATGCGCGTTTAATACAATCGGCTTTGTAAACTTTACGCAACGCATCGTCTTTATTTCAATCAAATAATCAAAATTACTTCGAGAAATGATCGCAACTTTATCGCATCGTGTCCAGATTGGCAAGCGACAGAATCACTTTCATTCTCTGAGCATACTGCACATAATGTAGCATGCTCGTTAGCAATTAAACGAATTGTACTTGTTATATCAAAATCATTCAATTAATTAAATTGATGGGATTGACATTGTGTTGCAATATTTATGATATTTGGCAATGATTTTCGTATTATACACGCTTATGTCTCTTCTTGACCCGCGCTTATATTCGCGCGAATTGGCCGACCTTTTATAATTAATTTGTCATTAATTATTGCGAAGATCGCAAAACGGTAGAGGACTTTTCTAGTCGGTTTAACCCGCTCCACCTGCACACGATGGGTGGAACGATTATTACCGGACACCCTGTATATACCTTTCGGCAAATTAATATTTGTGGAAAATGAATTTTGGATACCGATATACGTATTGCATTCAGAGAGCCAAAAGGGAAGTGCAAAAGGAACTGCGTCTCGGTATGTGTAATGTATATGTGTATCTGTATAATTTAAAGTTTGCAATTAACTTTTCTGGAACTGTCGAAACTTGAGTTACTAATCCGAACGCTTTCACCATCTTCTCGTCCCTTTTTTTTCTATCACACGATCGTAGAAAGTGCATCGGACATATATGCTCATGGCGCGTTTCTCTCTTTCGTAGTTATTTCAAGTTGACCCGAGTATGTTAACATCGATTCCGGGGGAACTCCGCGTTCTTTTTTCACGATACTTATCGACCCTGATCGACACGTTGCTCCCCGATACTTAAATACTTTTTGAGATCCAGTATCCAAGTATTTTCCGAGATAATTCCATTGCATGTGTATCTTGTCGGTTGAAACCCGCAGCAAATTAGTGCCATGGATATGTTTCGTGGGCCGACTTACTTACCAAGCCGGGGGAATGAAAATCGTGGTCCGAGGGAGACAGGCTTCCAGATCGGAAGCGCCGATTCTGGTCCTCGCCCCTCATTCGACCTTCATCGACGGCGGCATCGTTTACGTCACCGGATTTCCCTCCATCATCGTCAGGCGAGAATCGGGATTAAATCCATTTATAGGAAGTAGGTGCTACATTTTTGTTTTTCTTTTTATTAACTCTTTATTCCCTTCTATATACTCTTTGTTATCTTGTATTATTTTATTATTTTCTTTTTTTTTGCTTGCGAATATGTACTTATTAAAAATTTACCTCATTCAAACTATCTCATTCAGAGAGGTGGTCACAAGAGATATTTATTATATGATTTTGAATACTTGTATGTGATAGGATTTGAGCCAAGTAAAAGATAATGACGTCAGATTGTGCTGTTAGGAGAAAGTCTTGAACTAGCTGTGGTCTACGTGAGGTCATTTTAAGCGAAAACAATTTCAGGCGTTATCGGCATTGTTAGTCAATGCGAAAGAGTTGCCTGTAACGACATTGTAAGATAACAAAAAAAAATAATCATTATGAATAATTATTATGGATAAACGCGCTTCACATCGTTCACCGACATCGATGTTGCGCTTTGTTAAAGTCAACCGAATATTAATTTCTTTTTCAACAAAGGACTGGTCACAGTGTGTAATAGGGGACATTAATATCTTTGAAACTGATTAATGAATCCCATTCACCGTTTTGTACAACGAAGTATTTTAGAGAATGCAAATGTACACTTGCAAGAATGTTACTATAATTAATATTGCGATTTAATGAAACAATAATCAACAGGCTTATCATTTGCAAAATAATTTGTTGTGTAAAAATGTCGCAATTAATTTCCGGGCCACTTTCAATAACAAATCATAATTATAATTCGTTTGCAAAACTTTCTTTCGCAAGATTTTCTCGTCTTATTCCGAGAGATTAATTACTTGCGCAACGAGGCTAATAATAATTGGTTTAGTTGAATAAAGTCACGCAAAATTCAAATCATAATTATCGTAACTGGTATTTGAAATCTATCATACTTTTGCGTTATATCTTTCAATGTTTGGCGCATACAGAACTCATCAACTATACGCAGCCGGTCTACGTGTGGAGGGAAGATCCAAATTCTCGTCAGAATACTATCAAGGAGATAATTGAGAGGACTACTTCCAAGGAGGATTGGCCACAGGTAAGGTATCAATATTATACTATCGTATAATTTCTGTCGAGCTGTTGTAGAGATTTTCCATGATGTTCTAAATAATTCATGGGTGAGAGATGCACGCAAGCTTGCAATCAAGGCATAAATCACTACCTTCGCGTCTGTTGGTGCAATTGACCGATCGTCTTCCACAGGTTATGATATTTCCCGAAGGAACTTGCACAAACCGGTCATGCTTGATTACCTTCAAATCGGGCGCCTTCTATCCCGGTGTGCCGGTGCAACCAGTGTGCATAAGATATCCTAACAAATTGGATACGGTAACGTGGACGTGGGAAGGTCCTGGGGCGTAAGTACAGAGAGAGAATTATCTTCCTCTTCTTTTATTCTTATATTTTTATTTTTTTATTTTTTTATTTTTTTATTTTTTTTTTTACGGTCTGGTTGGAATCTGTTCACCTGTTGCGCGTTGCAGATTGAAATTGCTGTGGTTGACGTTGACGCAGTTAAATAGCAGCTGCGAGATCGAGTTCCTGCCCGTCTACAATCCGAACGAGGCGGAAAAACTGGATCCCAAACTGTACGCGAACAATGTACGACGTCTTATGGCAGAGTGAGTTTTTCGCGTGTAATGGGCGAGAAGTTCTGAAAGTGTCTAGATCTTTGAAAAGATTCTTGTTTGATTTTATAGAGCATTGAAAATTCCCGTCTCGGATTACACGTACGATGACTGTCGGATTATTAGAAAGGCACATCAATTGCATCTACCACACGCGTCTAGTATCGTCAAAACCCACAAACTTCGATATAAATTGGGGTAAATGACGAATAATATAAACATATATATATTAGAGATATTACATAATTAATTAATTATTAGTTTTTTGAGATTATTTATATTATTTAATATCAATATATTCTTCATTTTTAATTAATATAATTAATTAATGATATATTAAGAATTAATATAATTTTCATACACTTCTCATAGTTTAGTGGCATCAAAAACGGAAGAAGAGCTCGTTCAGATGAAGACAAATTTCGGCGAGGTGAATCTGCAGGAATTTGCGCAGATTCTTAGACTAGACGAAGGGGATCCAACCACTCAGCAACTGTTTCGTATTCACGACAGGGTTTGTATATATATAATAAAATTGAAACGCACACACACACACACACACACACACACACACACACACACACACACACACACACACATATATATATCAATATATTGAAGAGAGAATTTATATTTTGTTTTTTCTAGCTTGGACAGGGAAAGATCGATTTTGAGGAATATATCTTCACTGTGCTGGCGACAGCGAATGCATCCTCGGAATTAGACAAGGTCGAGATTGCATTCAATGTGAGTGTGCACGATTATAGCTGTATATACATAGCATACAAACTTTTATTTTTACGCGATCACATTGTGTCATAGGTATGCGGTTCGAAGATGACGATGGGTCTGACCCAGTCGGAACTCAGGAAAGCCTTGAGGCTATCGTTACACATGCAGGCAGAGGAGTCCAACAGGATTTTTCAGCAGGCCAGAAAGCAAAACGTTCACACAGTGAGCTTCGGTAAATATTTTGTGGATTTTTATTTTCTCCCGACAAAATTAACTTGTCGCCGAAATGAGAACTTTTTTCACGAGCCGATTATGATTTCTTGCAGAGGACGTTTTGATACAACTGTCGAACCGGACAGAGTACGCGCACTTGTTCATCGCGAGTAACGAAAGTTCGAAGAAGGCCATTTGAAAGTGTCTTTTGGAGCCCGATGCTTCCTCTGAAGAACATCGAGGCAGACCTTTTCACAGTCCCATCTGCTCCACTCCCGTATGAGAAACGTAAATTTTAAGATACTTCGAAGATTTTAAAATGAAACAATATTATCGTCTACGGAAGTTGCAATCGCACGTATGCGATAATTTAGACAGCTTTAGCGTCTTTCCTATAATCGTGTAAATTAGAGGAAGTCAAGAATTTAGCAATAGGGAGATTTAGAATTCTAAGATTTGAGAATTTTAAATAATTTTAAAGATTTGATAATTCAGGAATATTTATTAAAAAAAAAAGTCCTAGAAAATCCGAGGATATGAAAATCCAAGGATACGCGATGCGATCCTAGACTTCGAAGATCGCGAGATTTGGATTCTACGATCCAGAGACCGAAGATACTAAAACTCAAGGATCGTTGATATGCTATTCGAGAATTTAAAAGCCTAAGGATCTGAGAGAATAACTTAGTATCCATAAATATGAAGATTTTAGGATTTGAATTCTCAAAGGTTAGAATATAAAGGTCTTAGAATATAAAGATTCGAGGATCTTATGGACTTTATTTCTAAATTAGGATCTAAGAAAATGCGAACAGAGAAAAATTTCAGCAGAGCCTTCTTGCTGTATATAGTACACATTAGTTAAAAGATCCGATCACGGAAGCTTCTTCCTAGCTCGAAAAGTTAAATTTCGAGTACGTTCATGACACAGGATGCGGATGTGCATTTAAGGCGAGAAAAGGGGAAGAGCAAGTAATGACGTAATTTATTTTTCGGCCCGATGGTTCATGCCGCGATGTTTGATACAGACATGCACATACACGAACATATACATACACGTTAAATTATGTACATATTTATTGCATACTGTAAAATGGCACGTGTGTATATGTAAGCAAATACACACATACATACATACACATATACAACACAGACAGAGCCGTGCTTGATGAGATTGTGCGAATCGATCGTTAATACCGTCTATGTATGCGCACGCAAGTGCATTCATGTGTGTACGTATGTACGTATATATGTATATAGAAAGAAGATATATGTGGGTGTAATCTCTTAAAGAGCGAGTGTGTGTACCCACTTTGTAATAACTGTATATGAACGAAATGGCCAAAGTGTGTTTAAGAGCGCGCATTGTTGGTGGTCATTCTGAGTTAAAAACATGTTGAGTTATAGAATGTTTTACTATAAACCAGTATGTTGAAAATAACAGTATTTATTGAACAGAAACTTCTTGCAATTTTTACTGCGTTCGAAAACATTCTCAAGGTAATGATTTAGAAATAACATTTATTTTGTTACATGGATGAGTATCATGCAATCAACAACTATATATTTCAAGTAATCTCGCAACTTTAATAATCTTTGTTTAATGGAAAGTGCAATTTGTCGGGGACAATCTAATATGCATACAGACATAACTGACAGCGGGTAATATAGATTCTCAACGTTAATTGAAAGCATACAGAAAACAAAGCTCATGGCTTGTACGGCAACGTATAACAGGGGAAAAAGAGAGATGGGGTCAGACGTTTGTAACTTTGATCCAAAGACTTAAAAGAATATCGGAATATCGCGAGAGAGTTGAAGATGGCTTGGAGATACAAATTACTTAGATTTTAATTTAATTTCAAAGAGACGTCTCCGAGAGACAGCATATTTTAACGATTCGATCATTATCGCGATTCCATTTTCTCGGCTAGCCAAATAAAACGCGAGCAACATTTACACGTTGATGCTTTATTATCATCTGAATAATATATTTAAAAAAAGGGGGGGGGGATATTACAATCGCGTGACTTCGGAGTTATTGATAGCCCGTAGTTTCCCGTCGGAATGACTAGACCGTCGATGTCTGACTTGCGCGTGGGTTGGCGGAATGTATCCCGCCGGATCGTCGGCGCGTTTATGCTTGTCCAGCTGAATGAATCGCGAGCCTGATCCGCCTCCGCTGTCCAGGCACTCGCAGCTCAAACTGGCCTGATCGAGATCACCCTGATACGGCCCGGGCGCGATCAGCAAGCTTTCCGTCGACTTGGTCGGCTGGAAGTGTCGACTCGTGACCGTCGAACTCGTGGCCGTCGAGTACACGGTACTTCCGGTACTGGTGCCGCTGGACTTCCGCTGCACGATGCCGATCGGCGTCTTTGATCTGCCGCCACCGCTATGCGATCCTTTACCGGGACGTTCCGCGCTATGGGTCTTGATAGTCACGGTGTCCAGGTAACCGTAGCCGAAGCCGTAGCCACCGAAGGCTTTGGTGGTCAGATTATCCCAAGATTTCGGCTTGGCGTATTGAAGGCACGGCGGTGGTCGCTGGTGCACGCTCGGATCCCAATACAGGGTGTCGGTGCTGAGACTGGTGGAGCAGGAGGCGACGCTGTCGGCTGTTGTCGAGACGTCGCTACTGGTAATGGAATGAAGACTGTGACCGGACGTGCGGGGGCAATTGTGAGCGTTAGGCTGCTGTTGTTGCTGGTCTCGTTGTCCTTGAACGTGATGATGCTGTATGTTGGCCTGTTGCTGCTGCTGCTGCTGCTGCTGCTGTTGCTGATGGAGGGTCTGCTCGTTGCGGGCGCGTCGTTGTTTCTCGCGACGTCGACGACTAGGTACGCAATTCGGATCACAGCAGGGGCTGGCGAGATCGTAAGCATCTAGACTACCGCTGTCGGACTGCTCTCGACGACGATTCGCACTGGAGATACAAGCGACGCAGAGATTGTTTTGAGTAATCGAGTGCAACGACGGTCCTTCGCCGGACGACTGCTGCTGGCAGGATTGCTTGTGAGATTTGCTCTTCGCGGGTGTACCCGTCAAACCGTTCGCCTGATGGTAACTGTGGCGCGAGGAGTTTACGGCCATCGCGGATTCGCTCGACATCTTGGACAGGAAGTGATGATGATCGCTGCGAGAACGAGGCGGTCCGACTGTTACGAGACAAGCGGCGCTGCGTGGTATGAGATAAGGTCGTCCGTCCGCGAACTGGAAGATATATTTGCGTTGAGATTGTGTTTTCAAGTTGCAAATGTAGAGATGTGCCTTGTAAAATCATGGTAAATAGCAGTTACCACGTTATAGAGTAGAAGGTGTTCGGTGGAGGTTGCTGGCCGGCAACACTGGATGGTGGAAGAATTGAAGCTAGAAGAGGGCGACGGCTGATTAGGATTAGTGCCGGCGATGCTGTTAGGTGTTCTCTTGCGCGCTGGCAGTGAATGGGTCTTCCATCGTCCCATCAGGATAGACCGTTCTCTTTCGCAGAGTCTCTCCAATTCGCCCAGACGAGACTGGAGGGCGCGTTGCAACTCGATGTAACGCATGTGCAATTCCACCTGAAATATCGTATCATATTCTCAACGATTGATCTAGCAGAAATCTACACGCATTTCTACTAAAGTGAAGAAAAGATTTATTAAATTACGTTGATATTCGATTGACCTTTTCGAGATCGTGAAAATGTCATCGACGTCACGTAAGAGAATCAGATTTCTTTTTACCTTTCTAACGCAGTCTTCGAAGGACACGACCATTCGCATTCTGGTATCACAGTTCTTAATAAAGTTCACAAGGGTCTTGTGATCGGCCCTATCCATCTCGTGACCGTTTATAGACAGTATTACGTCACCCTCTCGCATACCAGCTTTGAACGCTGGTCCATCGTACTCCACGTAATCTACATACGTAACCATCTCTATCTCCTGCTCCCTCTTGTAATGTATTCCGTAGCTCTATCGAATCAATCGAGATTAATTGTGAGTTACTAGTAATTGAAACAGCCAAGACATATGTAAATAAAATATGTTTAACTTGTTTATTAGAGTCTTTAAGCATCGCGGATTTTAATAGAATGAGCGATAATAGAGATTGCGTCAGAGAGATGGAGATATCACATTCATTATATGATGCTGTAAAATATATACACATATAAAGCGCATCACCTGTAACGTGAAACCGTACGTGCCGTTCTTCTTCTCAACGATAATCGTCCGCCGACGTCTGTCTTCATCAGCGCGTGCGACTCTATCGGACTTGGTTCTTTCAAGGACAGCCTGAGGAAAAAAAAAAAAAAAACACTTATCGCTGGATCGTAAGATTGACGCTAAGATTGGGACCAACTTTATGCGAGACCGTACAATATTGTATTCTATAAAAAAAAAAAGAAGAAGAAGATATCTGTTTTACGCGACCTCTGATAAAAGAAACGGCGGAACGGAAAAATTTGCAGCAGATAACAATTAAAAAATCAGAAATAGTCGCGTGATGCGAGAGCGCGACGATTCCTCCATTTTCTTCGTGGTTCAACGTGAGAGGTTCAATTCAGGGTTAGAGAGAGAGAGAGAGAGAGATAGATAATTACACATTCGACGACGCCGCTCCATTCCTCCTCGTCGCTGTTGTCGATACCGGTTGTCGTCCGCCGCTGGCCGCCGGTGCTGTTCGTGTTCTGCGGCGAGCTGTTCATGGTCGCACGTCCGTGACGTTGGCCGGTCGTTGTGTAGCCGGTCGGGGTTGCCGTCAACACACCTCAGGCCAGGCCAGGTGTGTCCTCACCTTAGGTCGGCGTTAGGGGTTAACGCGCGTCCCCCGACGCCGCACGACGCCGCGGCGGCACGTCTCTGTGACGCGAAGCTGAAGATGTCTCCTCAACTGTTGTCCATCGCGCAGACGCGACAATATCGGCCTAGCACCCTACGGCGAAGATGGACAAGGGGTTGGCGGGGCTGAGCGCGGCGACAACCCGGTGTCGTCGACCCGGAGCCTCCCTTTCTCCCCCTGCGGTCGCATCCCCCTGGCATCGCGCCACCACGTCGCTCCCCCCCGCGACGCCAGACAGGAATAAACGGAGATCTGAATACGCAGGAGGGCGCGCGGATGAAGAATTCGAGACGACGGTCTCGCAAGAATCGATAGCAAATTCGCTCGAATGTGTCTTGCAACTTTTAGCTTGTTGATCTTCGAAAGACAGTCCTCGTTCGAGCTTTCCGTCGTTCACTTCAAGCGTCTGACATTCGTTCGGACGCAGCTGCAAGTTCTCCCTTGACGACGCAGCCGCATTTCCTGACAGTTTCCTTGCTCCTTCTGTCACGCGTGTCGCGATAATACGGCGAACACTTGTCCCTGTCGATATCCTCCAGCCGTTCCTTTCGCCGACGTTCGTCGGAACAGCTGATTCTCGCAGCCTCTCCGCTACCGTCGCCGATCTTCTTCGGCAGATACGCATACTTAATCCGTTCTCTGTCCGTAGCGGAAGTGATCCTCTTGCATTGAAATACAGGACCGTCGTCGACGCCCTTGAAGAGATAGGGTTTCCTATTGCAGGGAACTTGAAATTGCGTGACGATCTTCCTGCCGAAGCACGAGGCGCGGATGAAAACCGTGACCTTGCCTACGCATTGTCCTGTCGCCGTGGTGATCTTAAAAGTGTCCTTGAGCGTTCTGCAGATGTTGCCGATCTGGAAGATCTGTTGGCTCAACAGCGAGTTCATAAGATCGCGAACTTGAATCTGATGAGTGCCTATATGTCAAAGAACGTATCTCTATAACACGTGTGAAGATATGATATCCTGATGACAGAATTCAAAAAAAAAAATCTAATAACATTGTTGAAGAGAGAGAAATAAAAAAAATAGAGCAAAAATTAAAAGACCGATTAACATCACGTCCGGCAAGACTCCTGGTGGCAGTTCCTTGTAAACGGACATTGTTACGGGAAAACTGCACAACGGTTTCTGCAAAACAACGTTCGCAAGGGCGAACAGGCAGGACTTGCCCTTTTTAAAGACTTGCGATCCATTGTCGATGCAGGCTTCCGTTGGCGATTCTTGATAAATATTGAGAGGGTGCAGATCCAATATCTATGATAATTGTTGGAGTAATATCAACAAGTTGATAAACGGGGGATTGAGATTTAAATACAGAAGCTTACTTGAAACGAGATGCACGTTCTGCTGGGCAAGATCTCTTCGTGTATCGCCCTTATTGCGGGAATATTGACTTTGTCCACTAAAAACTCCAGCAAAAATAGCTGCTCCCCTTTCATTACGTTTTCCATCTTATATATTTGTTTCTTATATATAGTTTAAATAAAATATTGAGGTTAATGTCTTGTCATACTTATCAATTTTCTCAATCTTTTTATTTTATCTTTACTTTTTTTTGTCTAGTGAAATAAAAATTAATAACTTTTATCATAGATCACTTTCTATATTTTTATTTTATATTTTATTTCTTGCTTATATTACTTTCATCAATTTAGATTGTTATAAATAATAAAAAGATCTATTTAGATTGACAATTATATACATACAAACTTATCGATTGAAATGCTATCTTATTATATAGGATGATTCATTTATCGTTATCTACTCGTATTCCATCGTAGCAAGATATCATAATATTTGTAAGAGTAATATTTGTTTTATTACGTTTAACAGCGCGAATTACGTTTATAGCATAAGAAATTTAAAAATGCGATTAAATAATATAAATTTATATTCACTACAAACACAATGTTGTGTCAGAGAGTTGTATAGTATGTCCAAAAACGACAATAATAAAAAATATCACCGCGAAAGAAATCCTTTCAAAAATTCAGAAATTATCGGAATTAAATTCAGAATTGATCAGAATTCGATTTTCGATCTTGAAGCGCCTTTACCGATCACTTCGTCTTCTTTTTCTTCTTTTTCTTCTTTTTCTTCTTTTTATCCTTCGGCGGCTCTTCCATGTATCTTTCCGTCTGCATATCTCTGGTCTCGTATCTGACCGGAGGTCTTCTTTCCGATCCTTTCGGGGTTTTCATCTCCAACTGTATATCAGATTTCTCGCCGATGCCGACCAGACCCTTCTTGCCGATCCTTAGGACAAAAATATCATGGTCAGGATCGGACGGTTCGTCTGGTTTCGTCGATTCCGCAGCAACTGTCACGGTAGGTTTCTTCCCACCGACGTCGCCATCATTGTCGAAGAGACCGGACACCTTGAGAACCACTGGCTTGCCGCAAGGCTTAGATCGAACGAGGCTTTTCGACGACTGAAAATTAGATCCGAGATTCTTAGATGGTTAATCGAAAATTTTTTTTTCTTTTTTGAACACGTACCGTATCCTTCCTTTCTGCCATCCCGCCGTCTCCTTTGTCCCTCTCTCCGACAGCCGCTAGCTTCCCATACGGCACGCAAGGATACCTTTTCGGTACGCAAACGGGACAAGTTGTCGGACTTGGAAGTCCCTCGAAGTCTCTGGAATCCTCGAAGAGATCAACCATGCGAAAATCCATCCTACGACACCTGTACGATAAAACCTGATCGAACTCTCCGGAGCCGAAGATGAACGTCGAGGGATCCAGCGCGATCGGCGCATCGAACTCCGTGACGATCGTCTGCCCGAAGCCGGATATTCTCACGAAGATGTCCAGGCTGCCCGATAAGTTGTCATTGTGAATCAACGGCATTTGACCGTCGAACACCTTGGACGTCGCGACGCCCTTTCTCCAGTACTGCAGCATCTCTAGTCTCAGAGCCGCGTACTGACCGGACAGATCTAGCTCGCCGACGCCCACCAGGATGTCCGGCTTGATGCTGTCCGGCATCCGTTTCTTCGCGATGATCTTGAGAATCATCTTTACCGTGCGATCTCTAACCGTCTCGTGATCGACGGCGAACAACACGGACTTTCCGGCGTTGAAGATCTCGACGTCGTTGGCGACGCCCGCCTGCGGCTGAAAGAGAAGATCCACCGGAGTCACGGTCAGATCGTTCTCGTCCACGAAGTCGAGAAATTCAAAGTGAACGCTCGTGGGCACGAAGAACATCTGATTCAATTTTGCCAGGCGATCGCCCGACGCCTGTCTCACGAACAGCTCCAACAGGAACAGGTAGTGTTCCCTGCACGCTTCCGGAGGATCATGTTCGCGACTCCCGTAAAATGATGACTTGATAAGTTTGGCCGACATGGTTAAATTTTTTTTCCTGACACTGATGATTCTACATGATCGGAGTTATTCTTGTTGAACGTGATGGTTTATTGATTAACTGTGACAGATACCATAAATTTTTCATTAGCCGGCAAATTAAGTTAATTATTCAATTTGAAAAAATTGGATTAACGTTCTGTGCAAGTATGGAAGTCTCCTGATTTTTAACACGTCGAGGAAATTTAAAAAGTCATTATCGAGAGGTTATCAGCAGCTGCTGAGCCAGCTTTGCCTAATCATACATCGTGCGCAATGTTACTGTTTTATCTGTCAAAGTTCAAGTTTCAAGTCTATTCGTTTCAAGTCAAACGTGATCGATAAAAGAATGAACAAGAGAAGCGGCGTAACAGTTTGCGCGACATGTGTACATACATACATCGTTCTACTTAATAATTTATTATTGCGCAGGTATAGAATAGCGCGATGTAGGACGGAGCAATATATAATCTTAAGATGATGCAACGTCAGTAGAATTAAAAATAGAGATATTAAAGTCGCGTTTATATTCTTAGAGCTCAAGCTATTTCGATTCTTATGTTTTAAAAAAAACTTCAACTACTTAATAGGGATTAATATTAATCAGAATATATCCGATAATGAGGTAATTTAATCAATAGCATTATGAAATATATTGTCAGAATAGTATCGATTTCTCTCATTATTCTTTCGAACATGAAAATGTTTAAGCAAGAAAAAAAAATTTTTTACTCGCGATTCAACTCTTCTGTCAATAAACGAGTACATTGATGGAAAGATGAAAAATTATGCATTGACAGAAGGATTAAATCGCGAAAAATGACAACTCCAAAAAAAGAAAAAAGTCCAAACAGAATCTAATAGAATCAAAATAATTCCATTCTAGTGTTAATATGTTTACGCATGCTTCTTAAAAAAATAAAATCCTCACGAAAAGATCCTTACAATGTTCATTTTTTATAAATTCTCAAATAATACGATTTCCAAACTCGCAGATATTGCAATATCTTAACCGAGTTATTTTCCTATTCATTCGCAAACGATAAGACTGTTTTCTTTTTCCACTGAAAATATGGAACGCAATAAAGTGACATTACAACTTGTACACGGTCTTCTTGATGCGGGAACAGTATATAGCGGTCGCTCTTTATCGTCGTAAAATGTTCCGGATATTTAATTTCAGATAGTTGGCATTTTCACGCGAAACAAACCGTCGGTTTATGAAGCATTTGGCCGTCTTCGTCATGCGATCGTTACTCACACGCACGAATGATCTCGTCGTTTTATGTGACCCTAAGTCCACGTCGATTATTTATACGCGATCAGTGTTCGATTGGATGAAATTGCGTCCCCGCCATCGCCCCGCTAAATGAGGACCAATTAATACTCCAGACGGCTATTAAATTCAGTAGAAGTGTATAGTTAGTTAAGAGAGACGTTTATCCCTTGACCTCAAAACTGTTAACGAGCAACTTTTGCCGCTTGTGGTCTCACACGACTTCCCTAGTAAATTAAGTTCAATAAAAGAAAAACGTTCTCCATCGCGAATGTGAAAAACTTTCCAGATTAATCTCTCATTAATATCGAGTATAAATTCGAGAGTCAATCTTGAAAATAACAAACCAACAATTTTTAACGAAGCTCTTCTAATCAGAGAGTGGTTGCGCTGTTAGATAGGACGTTGGAGGTCGCATGGATGACATCTGTCATCCATTTTTAAAAGACGAATTAAAATATAAAGACATATGTTATGAGCATATTCAAATACATGTATTAACCATTAAACTTAAATTCATATAAATTAAAATTAACATTATATGCACGTGGAAGATTAATGTCATCCGCGCGACCACTCCAGAGTTAATGAACGGGTCAATGAACGGGTATCCGGGTACCGAAAGCAACTTTAAATGTTAAAAAAATGTGTCGAAATTTTTCTCGAAAAGAAATGACAACAAAATACAAAGGGCCTTTGTATTCGGAAGTCTTCTAAAATATAACGGGAAAAAATTTTCGATGCCCAGCAGCTGTTATAAACACGGAAAAAAAATATTAGCTATCATAGCTAAATTTTAGGTGTCCCTATATTACACCTGAAATTTAGTTACCATGTTTAAATTGTTTAAAATTAGCTCTGGTAGCTAGCTAATACAATTTTTTTCCGTGAAGAAATTGTCGTCGCAGTGCAATGTGTCCAAAACACGCGGTTGGTATCCGGATATCCAATACATTGATGGAAAGGTGCAAAATTATTTCTATATATTTATGTACTTAATTAATTATTATTTATATATATGTACGTTGACAGAAGGATTAAGAGAAAGCTCCTCGCTCGCGCATTCTCTCGATAGGCGCCTGCATAATATGCACGCATATCGATTACACCTCTCAGGAGAGAGAGAGACGCGCGATAGCGGGAATCGCGTGTCCCACGTGCGCGTGTCGTCGACGTATGCGTTACGCACGCGATATAATGAATAACGCATGGCACGCGTGAATGACAATGACTGTGAGCTACGCAGCGCATAGTCGTGACATCGCGTCGCCAAATTTCATCATGCGCCGATGCGTCGTCTTACGACTTACGACCACGATCCACGGTGTAGGCCAGACTTTATTGTTAGACGCGCTCCACCATTTCTGGCTCCTCGCTAGCGGGTCACACGATACGGATTTAGGTGAGGGACGGCACACGAAAGTTCATCTCCGAGTTTATCAGTTCTTCAACAAGTTTCTCGCTCGATCGTAGGATATATGCAGCGAAACTTTTTTTTTCTTTTTTCATTCCTTTCGAGCAAAGTACGAGAGAGGTGTTTCTAAAAAAAGCCCTAAGAATAGAATAGGTGCGCGCGATGACGCGCGAGATTCTCATCGAGATATCTCATTTCGAGATATCTCGGAGTCTCGCAAAAACTCATGCGGATCGTAAAATTCCGGAAATTCCTACAATTTTGTCAATTTTATCCGGAACACATAAGTCCGCGATGGCGCATTGGAAGGAAGAGGCGACCGGTTAGAATCGAGCGACGACCTCGAAATACAACAGCTGATGGTGGCCAGGGGGGGGAGACGGGGGGGGGGGGACGGCGGCGGCTGTTGGCGGTAAAGACGCGGCGACGAAGACGGCGGCGGCAGTTGGCCGCGGTCCTTTGAACGGTTCGTACGTTGTGTAAGAACGTGCTCCGAAACCTCGCGCTGATCAGATCGGATAAGCCTGAACACGGGAATGAGGTAATTCATCAGGACGACGGTCTTGAATTCTTCAGCGCTCGCAACACGTAGAGATCAACACACACACATACGCAACGAGCGGTGACTCGACAAGTGAGTACTTCTGATCGATTTCATTGATCGTTACCTGTCTCTCGCGAATTAACCGGATCGAATGAGGTATTTCGGTACCGTCACATTCATTCACGCACGCGAGATACCGTTACGATGGAAAATTCGTGGAAAAGTTGTTGGATCGAAAAGACGAGTCACGGTCCTAGAAAAGGGGAAAAAACGACTGCGCGAAACCGAGGCGCGAAAGAGCTATAAATGTATAAATCGGAGCAAGTGGGAAAAATCACGAAAATTAATGATTGTCGCATAGAAATTGGCTTCCCAAACATTTTTCTTTCAGATAAGAAAATTTGTCTTTCAATTTTTCGCCCTATCCTTTATTCTTGTCATAAACGGTTATAAGTTTCACGATGTTGCATTACGTTGCATGGGGTCATCGTATATTATTGTCACCATTATTATTACTTTCTGTGCAATACGTTACGTATAATTACCGTTATCATTAATATCGTCACTGTTATATAATGTTATATCATGATTGATTAAAAAAGATTCATTCGAAATTTTATCAGTTGTATTTTGAACGCTTTCCGATCGCCAAGTCTAGGATAACGAATCATACGAAATCATATGGTGGTTTCGGAATTATAATTGTTCGCCAAAGAGACCACGTGGAGTCGCGTAAGCGTGACTTGTATGGCCATGGCGTCTTTTTATCGCGCGCGAATATATTCGCATGATGTAACTGCTTGCCGATATTTCGGACAAGTACCGATAGGCCACATCTTTTCCGCAACAGCGTTATAAAAACAGCTGGATAAATTTATCGGAATTATAATAAACAGAGACAGGTGTATGACTCGATGTACCGGATGCGCGTACAGAGAAAAGAGATAGCTATAGCATACAACTTTTATGTACAATACGTCACATTTCAGCAGTTGTTACATTCAAGTTTGTAATTTTACGAAGAATCGTATTCACCTTCATCACTCTTAATTGAAATGTAAACTGTGTGTTTTAAATTCTTTGAGTACTCCGATATGCAGTTGTCAGTAATGCGTTAACACATTCTTCAACGTGTGAAATACTATACCGGCGACATACTATTCTCAATGTCCTCTACCGGTTCAAAAGTATTAGAAAAAGAAAAAACTGCTAACTTGACTGCGACACATTTTGCAATTTTAGAACCGATATCGTTTTTCTGCACCAGAGAGCTGGATGCTTCCATGTTAAATTTTCACGTGTCATTTTTGCATATATGGCATTAAAGTATCTTGGAAGTGCCATGAATTCGGCATTCGAGGAACCGTTGGGTATATTTAGCGACTCCCCCAGGTATCTTTGGTATATTCTTAGATATATAATCTCGTCTAAATCTTCTTACATGTCCTACAAGCTTTCCTCGTATCTTGTCATCCTGCATCTTAAGATGAAATTACATGGAAAAAAAAAATTAGCTACCATAGCTAAATTTTAAGTGTCTCTATATTATACCTGAAATTTAGTTATCATGCCTTAATTTTAGCTATAGTAATTAATATTTTTAACTATAATTTAACGAGGAATTCCCCGTTATGCTATAGCTTAAAAATATTAGTTACCATAGCTAAAATTTAAGCATACTAAACTAAATCTCAGGTGTAATATACCCAAAATTTAGCTATGATAGCTAATATTTTTTTTCCGTGATAAAGCACACGCACAAAGCCATCTTTTATTTTAATTTTATCTTAACGTAAAGGATGACTGGTGAATTATAAATATACTGAATTTGGTCTTTCGCGCGTTATTATTATAGCTAGGCCACTATATAAGAAGCGCACGTGTGTTAGTCGTTACTTATAAGTTTCTTTGTATCCAGGTAATAATATATACACAGTTTCGATACCAAATTATTGTACGTTTCGCTGGCAGGTAGCCAAATTCCTAGCTCAATTTAATTTTCGGGTTTAGCCTCATAATCTGAGCTTATCGTCGCTGATCCGTGTAGTAGAATCGAAAGGCATATGAAACTCTAAGCGAAACGGGAACTCGTGATAAGATAGATAGATAGTTGCCACGTCAACTTGCACGTTCACTGAACAAACATTATTTGCAAATTAATATTTTTTCTGGTGAATTATGAACCGACTCCTTATTTCAGTACCGCATTGCACTATCCGTTTCATTTTCAGTTATCGTAATATGGATTGTGCTTAATGCGTTCCAAGAAAAAAATCGTTTTTATGCAGCAATTATACCAAATATGTTTGAATAGTTTCTTTTATCTTGATTTGCAGTCATTTAAAAATATAAAGTGTCTCTTATTTCAGCTGTGTGTGTTTTTTATTTAAAAGTGAGTTATTTCATTGCCATTATTTTAGTATTATTTTTAATGTTTATAATTACATAATGCTTGAGCGCCATGTTACGCAATACTGATTATTTTAAATTAAAATATAGCATATATATAATAAAATATAGCAAATATATTTTTTTATATATATAATATATATATAATAAAATATATATATAATAAAATATAGCAAATATATTTTTTTATATATGCTATATATATGTATAATATTTTAATAAAAAATAATCAGTATTGCATATGACGTGGCGCTCACACATTAAGCATACGGACACCATGCGAGAAATGTGACTTTATATTTTTTGCGGTTTTACATAACGGCGTCATATTCCTCCGCGACTTGAGCGATGAACATAAGATAGACGTAGGATAAAATACAATTCTCACTCGTAACTCGGAAAAGTTCTTTCTCCCTTCCCTATTCATTAAAATTAATTTTCTTCTCCAAGATTTGGCGACGACAGATTAATCTCTGAGTAGAAAAATGTCGGGGAAAAACTGATTACAAGTCAAAAACTGGCCAATTTTTATTATGTTGAATTTACTGAATAGTGACTGTTTAACAACTGAGTAAACAATTCCGTTTAGATAAAATTCTATTTAGATAGCTGGCGATTATAATCAGCATAGAGATAACTTTATTTTTCAATAGCTGGTACTGTTAAAAAAAGCTTTTTCTGGAAAAAATGACTAGAAACTAGTCACGTAGGCTAAACGGATGGAATAATTAATCAATCAGCTTTAACACAGCGCTGGTTATGTAAAAAAATAAATAATTTTTTAACAGCTGGTGCTGTGTTAAAAAAGCATTTTCCGATTATTCTTTGTCCAGAAAATGTTTTTTTTTTAACACAACACCAGCTATTAAAAATTTATTATTTTTTTAATTTTTGGCTATTCTCTGTCCAGGAAATAATTTTTTAACGCAGCGTTGGCTATAATATTCACTGATTAGTACCTAACGATATCTAAATAAGATTTTATCTTAACAGTTTTTTAACTAAATGATAACTAGTTTATGCCTAGCCAAAACTTACAATATCTGGTTATTATATTTTCTGGCCAATAACTAGTCAAGAATTAGATAAGACAAACTGATTAGTAAATGTATGTGCATTAGCCAATCTACGTGCGATCAAAATTCATAATATTCTGGTTATTATTTCCTGATCGAGAATTAACTGTGAAAATTAATCGGGATAAATTGATTAGTATATTACTAGTTGGTCTATGTTCGCGTTTAAAATTAATAATATCTTGTTGTAATTTTTCTATACTTTTTGCGAAAGAGAAGTCGGATCAGTTTTGATCATAGATTCAGGATTAATCATAATTAATAGGAAAAGTTAAGCTAAGGTTTAATGACCTAATTTTGTTATAGAATTAGCTATGAAAATTAATCGGCACAAATTGATTAGTATTTAGTAGTTAGTCTGTTCGCGAAAATTAAAAGAACCAATTACTGACATACGTTAATTGAGCAAATTCATTACGGCGACTTGGTCACTTATCTTATTTGGCGATTTATCTGATTATACTCGTAATTCGTTTATCGAGCTCTCTGCTTCATCAGGCCCGCAGAATGACGAAATCTCTATCGATATATCACTTCAGTATAATTACAAACAGCCAGTGCACGATATCTGATCGACAACATGTCAGTTAGATCACGATCGCAAACCTTGTCCTACAACTTGAAGCTTTCTATTCTGCTTGTGAGAGGCCAAGAATTTCTTCGTGTACATCGATCTACAATTATCTCACATTTGATTATCTCTCGCCAGATTAAGTGCTATTTTATGTAACATTATATTAGCCGCCGCTATATATTGGCGGCTAATATAATTTAATAAAACTTATAACTTATAATTTAAAAAATAAATAACCGACGCTGTGTTAAAGCTGATTTGATTAATCAGTCCATCCGTTTGGCCTGACTAATTTTTTTTTCCAGAAAATGCTGTTTTTAACACACAGTGCCAGTTATTGAAAAATAAAATTATCTGTGCTGATTATAATAGCTAGCCATCTAAATAGAATTTTTTATTCAAACAGTTACTATCCAATAAATACAATATAATAAACAGTGAGAATGTCAATTATAGTAGATATTCGGTAATCGTGCATACTGGAAAATGATGGGCGTGTACGCTCGAAATAGTATCAAAGCAAAGATTGGCTTAACTTGCATGTCAATTACCACGTTTCCGATATCCGTGAACGAACTCAACGTCTCTTCGGCCATTTCTTTGACTCACAATCAGAATTTTTAAAACATTTGGCGAGATATCGTCGATGATCAATTAATCGTTTATTCGCTTTTTTTGTTCTTAAATCCTCTTCGACTTTATTTGATAATTGGAAATTGCTATCGCACACTACAATCAACACTCGCGCATCATTAATACTATCATCGCTGATTGAATTCAGCGAGCTTCTCGCAGAAAAATATAATTTTAAAAATACGTTATCAGCTGAAAACTTGAACATATGTTGAAATAGAAAATATGCATTTACCATGAATATTCTCTAGCATTTTCATGCTTGTGTAAACTTTAGTATGCGAATAAAAAAAATTATCATCTTGCTACTTTTACCTCCTTGGTGTAAAACTCAATCAAATCCAACGAGAAATATGTACGATTTACTAAAATCCTTTTTTTTTAATGTAATAATATTATAATAATTTTAACGTAATAAAGTATATTTATAATTCTGTTTTTTTTTCTTTTAATGACATTTCTAGCAAGTTTCAATATGCTGTAAAAATTTCAACCGATCATTTTGTGACTTTTGACTTTTGACTTTTAGGACGCGACCTTTAGAATTTTTAAACGAGAGAAACTTGAGAAAGGTTCTTTTTCCTTAATATTGTCTCGACCTTAACGTTTATCATAGGCAACCCACTGTAATTTGACTCGTCGCAGGATACTATTACTCAAGAAATAGTACAGGGAAATAAAAAAGTGTGTGAAAAAAATACTACCCTGAAAACTCTATATGACTCCTTCGTCGCATCTATATTTACTCTTTATGCGGCTGTTCCTGTTTCAATATAATTACAATAACAGATTACCACGTGCTTATCTAAACCCACACAATTGCGATGTTTCGTTTACTTTGTGTCCGTGCAAGATCGAGTTCGTGAACCCGGAAGTTGCAAGAGTTTACGTTCTTTTGTGCGACGTTACATGCAAATCTCGTACGATTGAATTGATCTGATTTGTCATAAGTGTCAAAGAAGCGGCGCCAAGAGCGGAAAATATTACGCGAAACATAATGATCTCCTTGTATTATTTTTAAATGTTTTGTTAATGTGACCAAACCGCATAAATAAGGACATTACGTTTCCAATGTATGTACATAATATGTGTCTACGTAGTCAAACTGCATTAAAAGAAACATAACTTTTCTAATGTACATAATGTATTTTAATGTTGTGGTCGAAACTGCATAAATAAGGATGTTACGTTAATGAGAATGATTCTAATGTTCATAATAACATCTTCCTAGTTTGCTTTTTTAGATTGAAAATCTCATGTAATCATAAGAATAATCATAATAATAGTAAAAATTTCTACCGAATGATAGTAAGTCAGCGATATGTGTTATTTACAGTAAACCGCATCTGCAAATCGATATATCAGTCTGCGAGAACGCGAGATTGAGATAAATCATAGCAATTTTGCTAATAATAAGTTTTCACGTCAATTCACTGGAAATTCGTTTCGAAAGCGACAGCTACAACGACAATGTCTGATAATCTCATTTTATATTTGCTATACTTCTCTTGCTTTTGCATCGTAGAAGAAACATGAGAAACTGAAAATCATCCTCCACAAGATACTAATTTAAAGCGAGTCTCCGCCTTTTGTACAACAAAAATATCGAGGGGAATTCCGCTTATCATATTATCGAGACCGTACAATTATCAGAACATAAATTATAAGCGAAAAAAATGTTAAAGTAAGGATTCCTTTATCGTAAGTTCAATTCCCCATTGCTTTCATGAATTCTCGTTTAAATTTTTCGCAAAGTATGATAATAACGCGATACAAAGGCATCTCATTCAATGTCTCTTGCACATATGTTTTTCAGGTAATAGCAGCGCAGAGATAACGTATTATCAAGCGTGAGCCACGATGGTAAGTTTCAATATATGACTTGTTTATGCGCGCTTAGTTAATTATTCACATCTATCCGCGTCATAATTATCTTGCACGATTTCTTTGCGCTATTGTCGTCGTGAATGAAGCACGTTGCGAGATTCGCAATTATATTTCCTTGTGTTTTCTTTTTCAACGTAGACCGAAAACGACAAAGCGCCGACGGAATTGGACACCTTCCTGCCTCATGATGGATCCAATCTCAAGGATGGCGTCCTATCGGTCAAGTAAGATTTCGATTGATTTCACTTGAGAAGTGAAATAAATTTTATGTGATTAAATCTTCTGTCAATGCATAATTTTTCACATTTCCATCAATGTATGGGTACTCGGGTACCAATCGCGTGTTTTCGACACATTACGCCGCGACAATTTTTTTATAGCAGCTGCTTGACAGTTCGAACATTCTTTCCCATTATATTTTAGGAGGTTTACACGAATACAAAAGCTCTTTGTATTTTTTGTTTCGGGCGGAGAAGAGTTCCGATACATTTTTAACATTTAAAGTTGCTTTGAGTATCCGTTCATTGAAAGAAGGATTAATCGAAAATACGAACGTATAAATATATAGACGACGAATTGTGTTAGGTAATATGTGTACGCATTTGTGTTTTCAGATATAAAGTACAAGTCGCCCCTCGTGATGCCGAAGCCGCGCTTCCTGATGAGAAGAGTTTCGATCCCTTTGCGGAGCGCAAAGTTGACAATCCGACGACGTAAGAAACACTTTTTTTTAATCGCGTAGCATAGATTGCCTTTCTCACGTTGTGCTTTTAAATATTTTGTATTCGAATGTGTAGGGCAAATTTTGTCTTTGCATATTCGAAAATATATATATATATATATATATATATATATATATATATTTGAATAATAAAATATATCGTATATATAATAATTGTAAGCAGAAAGAATAGAAATCTCGTTTCTCCCGCGATGTGATTTATTAGAAATTTATCTTCAAATAAATAAATTGGATGTAATTAAGAAATATGTTAGATATGAAATTCCATTAAGTTTGGCCTATTATTTCAATCCGACATATGTGTGGTTTATACGTTTGCGCGCATTTATTATTTATTCATACATTCATCCGCATTATCTTACATGACTCATTTACATTACTGGCGTCATGAATAAGGCACACTGCGGTTTGCGTTAAATATTTCGCCTTTTTAATAATTCGGTAATACGATTACACTAATAGATATGCAATTGTAACATGGTTGAAACGTGATGCGAGAGAAGCACTTGTAATTCCATCTTAGAGCTATATAACGTTTTTTTAATGTTGATCATCGATGCTGAGAGAAATTATGCAATTGACATGTGTGATGATACTTCCAGGGATTGCGACACCCTGACGCACTTATTGAAGGCCTCCCTTGGCAGCGGTATCCTGGCTATGCCTATAGCTTTCAAAAGTGCCGGACTGCTCCTGGGTATCTTTGCTACAGTACTCGTCGCATTTGTGTGCACGCACTGTGCGTATATTCTGGTGAGTTTCTGACAGATAAATATTCGTGTTTATACATCATGACATTATCTTACAGGAGATAGCCTAGTTTCGTTTCTCGAATGTAACAATGCGGTCTTTATGTACGTACGTGAATGTAACAATGCATAAATTTGATATCTCGAATCGATATCAATATTTATATTAATATTCGTTTCCAGGTCAAATGCGCGCACTTGCTTTACTACAAAACACGAAAAACGGAAATGGGATTCGCTGAGGTGGCCGAGGTGGCTTTCAGTCAAGGGCCTCAATGGGCGAGGAAGTTCGCGAAACCTTCCAGGTATTATATATTAGCTTTATCTTCTCTCGAACGTATACGATTAATTTCTAAAGCAACTTCCCGCTAAAGCTGAATTTCTCTCTTTCTCGTTTACAGATATCTCATTCAAATCAGTCTGTTCATCACATACTTCGGCACCTGCAGTGTGTACGCGGTGATTGTGGCCGCCAACTTCAAACAGATTATCGAACATTATCAAGACAGCGAGGCTGGCGAATACAGCATCCGGTTGATCACCGCCTACTTGCTGATACCGATGATTCTACTCAGTTGGGTACCCGACTTGAAGTACCTGGCCCCGGTTTCGATGGTGGCAAACATCTTCATGGGAACAGGATTGGGAATAACGTTCTACTATCTCGTCTGGGATATGCCGCCGTTGTCTTCGGTACCTCTGGTAGGGACGATCGAGAGCTTCCCGCAGTTCTTCAGCATCACTATCTTCGCCATGGAGGCGATCGGTGTGGTGATGCCTCTGGAGAATAGTATGAAGACGCCGCAGCACTTTGTGGGAATCTGCGGAGTTCTCAACAAGGGGATGTCTGGGGTTACGCTTGTATACATTTTCCTTGGATTTCTCGGATACGTCAAGTATCAGGACGAGACGCTAGGTAGCATCACCCTTAATCTACCGACGGAAGAAATGTAAGACGTCAAGTTGATTAAGAATTAAGTTTACGCATACGCATGTCAGACGATTTTATATATTTTTGTGGCCAATTTTTTTTTTTACAGAGCGGCGCAAGTAGTGAAGATTTTGATCGCTCTGGCCGTGTTCTGCACTTTCGGTCTGCAATTCTACGTGTGCCTCGATATTGGATGGACCTTTATAAAAGATCACTTCGAGAAGAAACCGCTTTTAGCTAATTACATCATGAGGACGGTGCTAGTGAGTGGCGCAGGTATGCGTTCAGGGACATCTTATTTATCGAAATATCTCTGAAATGTTATAAACTGACGTTGATGTAATATGAGATAATCGTTCCGCAGTTCTTCTCGCCATAGCAGTGCCGACCATCGAACCGTTCATCGGGCTGATCGGTGCATTCTGTTTCTCCATATTGGGCCTCCTCATTCCGGTATTCATCGAGACTGTAACTTACTGGGATGTCGGCTTCGGGCCAGGAAATTGGGTGGCTTTGAAGAATGTAATTATATGCGTGATAGGTGTGATGGCACTAATATTTGGATCGCGCAGTGCCATAACGGACATTGTAAAATTGTATGCTTGATGGAAAGAATATTTTTTCCGTTTTTTATTTAGTGCAAATGATTTAGCGGGTATACAACGAATTTTTCTACCACATCTTAGATCTGCTCCCTCCACACGGCTAATAATAATTTAGAATAAATCAGGTATAAATCAAACGTTACACTCGCGGACGGGTGTCATTGAAAGTTTAAACAGGAATTATGAATTTAAGCTGTGTAATTAGTCAAATTATCTTTTATATTAGGATCTTGTGATTCTCCGGCAAAATATAGAAAATTTTTACTCGTCTAAAATAATGTACGGCTGTATGTTATAACACAAAAATGATAAGCAAATGTAGATTTAGAAATAATGGCAGTATTCATTTGTTAGCAGGAGAAAATCCGCTACAAAGCATGAATGAATTATTGCGCTCGCGTGATATGCGAGTACCCTAAAGAACGCAAAGCTTTTTTAGAAAATAATTTATATATTATTATCGAAATAATGTTTCTCACTATTTAATTCCACGATATAAAACAGAAGTTTTGATATTATGCATTTATACAAAATTGTAATTAGAGAAATCTAACTGTAATTTATCAGCGCATGGAAATTATCTTATTATTATCTATTATTATTCTCTATAATCTTATCTTACAGAAAAATATTTTGATAAAAAAAACGCCAAATATATTTTTATTAAATCTGTTAAAATTTGCAATATAATACTATATCTTAGCTGATATATTTTAATGTCTAATGTTATATCAGAGAACAAAATATTTTTACAAAAAAGATGATTGAATCAAAGATTAAAAAACGCATTCCAAGAATAATTAACAGATTCTGTATGAAATGAATGCGTGCCACCTGTACTATAGAAGAAATATTGCTCAAGCATAGTCAGGCGGTCTTCCAACATTGCATTTAAAATAAACATTAAAATATGTTTTTGAAAACACAGAATATATATATTGCAACTTTTTTATGAGCAGACAAATGTTTGTATAAATAAAATTTTTACCATTTATAACAGAAATTTGTAACACATGGCGTTGGTTGAAGTTATGAAATAAAAATAATTTTACATTTTGTAAAGAGAGTTCTGCCCTTCAACTTATATCTCCATCCTTTATCTTATGTGCAATAATGATGTTGCCATAATGTAATTGTAATTTATCAGAAATCGCATAAGATTAAAAAAAAAAATAATTTGAAACATCATTGTGCAAATAAAACATTTTTTTTTCTTTTTTGCAAAACAAATAGGTTATTAGTAAACAAAGCTGTTTTACATCTTATAATTATAATAAAATCTTAAGAGAGAGATAAAGAGAGAGAGAGAGAGATTATAAATTAGATTAACCTCAATAATTTACAAGATTTTGATACATTAAAATATTATATTTTCCAAGACATAAGTATAAGGATTCATTAATGTTAAATATTCAATAGTTACTTCTCTAATGGCGCATAGTTAAGTAACTTTTCAATCAGGTCTACGTGCCCAAGCAGCATCCTGCGACAACAATATCTTTTGAGACCAAGCGCATCCAAGGCATCTCTATAACACACAATCATCTCTATCAGATTATCTGATTTTCCCAGCTTACGAGATTTAATACAGACATTATTTTTAAAACAAAACAGATTGTTGAGAACAACATGCGACGTAGTGAGAAAATTAACAATCCAAATTTAATCTCGAGGTTAGAAAACAAGATTTCAAGCATGGAAACGTTACCCTTCCGTGTATTCTGCCTGAAGAAGTCCAAGATATGCCTCCCATTTATTGCCGATTACTTTGCCGCACGTAAAGCAACGCACGGGGATGATCATTGTTTCTGATTCTTAATTTTTTCTTTCTTATAGTTTTCTCGGATACCTCGTCACGTGCCACTGTGCGTCCAAATGTCACATGTAAAAAACATCGAGAAAGTGCGAGAAACATTAGTTGCTAGCATCGCTACTAGAGGCGCCACCGATTCGGTGATTCACAAGCAACTTCAGAGTAATTTCAGTTGATTTGTTGAAAGCATTTCTTAACATTTTTGACCAATGCTTTTTGCTCTACAGTATCTAAACTAGACTTTTTTCCCTAAGTGAAAATTCCATCTCTAGCCATGGGGAATTTTGGCCACGTCGAGTATTTTCCTAAAAAGAAGATTCCAATGAATTGAAAATTGTACGTTGTCTCGCAAACCGTCGAAATCGACGGCAGCCATTCTACTTCCGTCCACCGCCAGAGCCAGAGAAGAGCCACGAGCTACCGGCTACCGCGAGACATCTGCTCGATCGAAGAGACCGCGATGGTTGGCGGGAGCGCGCGTTTTCGCGAGAAGGAGAATGATGGGCGGAGGAGGCGAGGGGGGAGGAAAGGCCGCGATCCGGATAGCGGTAACTGTACATGTACATGTACACACGCGCGCACACACAGGAAGAAGAAGGTGGCCGAGGAAGGGGGAGAGAATAGGGAGAGGGCCTGTGCACCGCGTAAACACGCACGACGCACGCACGTAAGTACATAACATACATACAGCGGCATCAGGCGGAACAAACGTGTCTTCGCGCTTTCACCTCTTCTATCATCGTCCGCTGAATGGAAGCGTGCTGTGCGATCCTGTGACATTGTGGTCGGCCGCGCTCCTCTTCTTCTTCTATCGCACGGAATCTTCGCTGTAAGAATTACGCGGACACGCAGGCCGGAGGGGAAAGAGAGACGCGGTGGTTTGTCCGTTCGTCCGTTTGTCCGTCCGTCTGTCCGTCCGTCCGTCCGTACGTTCGTTCGTTCGTCCCGGAGTACGAGCCGCGCGGAATTTCCGCGCCGTTGCGTCGCTGAACGAGAGCGACGCGAACAGCATGTAAGAACCGACTCCGACGCAGCGGTGTGACACAACGAATGGGTTATGTCGGCGATTCAGGTATTCGAGGTACTATACTCGCGCGCGCGTTTTACACGCCAGGCATCGTTTTCGGCATCTGTTTTCCTCTCTCGAGGTTTTAACCCCGCCAACCGGGTGCGCTCGCGAAGCCGAGCTGAACCGAGTGCATTGTTCGTCGCGCGCTCTCCCCCGTTCGGCCTGTTGTCATAATCAGCTGCCATTGCTCTAGCTTCTCTTGGCGTTCTCTCTTTCTTTCTTTCTCTCTCTCTCTCTCTCTCTCTCTCTCTCTCTCTCTCTCTCTCTCGCCCCTTTTCTTTATTTTCCCTTATCATGAATTGTCAGAACTGTCGTCACGCTCTCGTTCACGTTTCTTTCTTTTTGTTCGAGACTATTATTCAGAGTTCCCCTGTGATCTCTTTTTCTGTAATGTTGTGACCCTGAGAAGAAACCACGGAATGAACCCATCACTTAAGTTTGCTTGAAGTTTGCTTGATACGATTAATTTTTGGTGAAAGTATATATTGTTTAGACTAATACTTAGATTTGCAGCTGTTGAACCTTTGATTCTAAAGCGGAAAGTCTTGTCTAGATAAATATGGGTATATGTATTTATGCTATGGTATTGAATTTACGTTAAAACTTAGAAAGGAAATTACGCATCTGGGGCAGTAATATACTTATTAAATGTATATTAAAGTATACTTATACTTCTTTATTTTGCCTTGCATTTTAATATGGTTCTGTGAGTATTCTTATTCGTGTTTAAAGATATGTTACAAGAGGATGGGATTCTGATTTATTCTTGCAAGATAAAGAGAAGAAAATTTCAAGATAAAGCGCTTCGTATAAAAGTCAGTGCGAGAAAAAAGTGGGTGGTGAATTTAATTAAGGACAATACAAAGAGTAAGGGTGAAAGAGAGTAAGAACGAAAATAGTAAATGCAGTGGCTGGGGAAGCAATGGATCCATCGATATTTGTTCCATATAATCCCCAAACAAATGGAGTTCCATTGGAATCCAAGCTTGCTACCTACATGGTAACTATTTTCGCATTAATGGTGATATGACAGCATTTTGAATAATTCTTTGTGTAAATTTTTTTTGTCAACAGAAACGTCCAAGTCCTGGTATAACATTGAACACAAACTCAGTGACCAAGCACTTGTCCAATCTTTCTCTGGATTCGCAAAAGAAGGTAACTGCCAGTCCTGAATTTGTGCCAGGGAGAGGCCTTACAGGCAGCAATAGCAGCTCGCCGAATCTCTTTAACAACTCCTACACCCATTCGCAGGAGAATGTAGGTGGCACTACGTATTTTTATTTTGGAAACCCAACCAGCGACCATGTTGTCGGAGCAGAAGATGGCACTGAGGCTGTAAGCACACACAAGGCTTTTTATTTGTCTTAAATAATGAAATGGGAATGACATTTATAAAATTCTTGCATCGTTATTCCTATGTTAGATCGGACACGTAGCAGCAGGGCAGATTGGCTATGTTTATCCAGGTACACCCTCGCACCTGCAACCCGTGAAACCCACAAAAACACCTTCGTCTAATAATTCCTCCGCTCCCTCCACGCCACCCCCTCAAGCTGCTCCCAGCTTTTTTGTTAGCGAGAGTCTGCGGCTGGATATACTGCAGAAGAATGCGCTGACATTGGCACAGCCCGATGTGGTACGATTTTCCGACTTGCCCAATGAGGTTGACAATTATCACGAGTTATGTCCCTTAGAGCCGATGCATAAACCCGCCTCGACGGTCCTTGGATATCAAACTTCTACGTACAAGGCCACCAGTATCAAGACTGGCACGCGTTACTGTTTACGGCGTGTGCACGGTGAGTTTAAGTTTTACTGTTGTTTCATATGACTCCTCTCTTTCCGATAGTCACCAGTTTGGCACTAACACAATCGAACTTGATGCTCGTAGATTTCCGACTTGCCAACACAAAGTGTATGGTACTGGTCGACATGTGGAAGCGGCTGTCGCACACGAATCTAGTTCAGCTAAGAGAAGTCTTCACCACCAAAGCGTTCAGTGATCATTGTCTGTATTTAAGTAAACGTACTCGTGCTTATATCTTGCGCAATCAAACTCACAAATTTCGTTTTTTTTTTTTTTCAGCCATGGTTTTCGTATACGATTATCATCCCGCTTCGGAGACGTTGTTGAATAAGCATTTCGCTTCGAGCGAGCTTAATGGTTATACCGACCCGTTCTCGTCGGATCCCAATGCGCCACGGCCTTATAGTCACACCAAAAACACTATTCTGAGACAGCAGCATAGTAGCATGCTACCAGAAAGCGTTATTTGGAGCTATATCATTCAACTCACTGCCGCATTTCGCGTTATTCACGCTGCTGGTTAGTATACATATTAATTTACTGTTCTTTCCCTGCTTTTCTTTTTTCTTAAAGGACGATAAGTGTGTTCTATTACAAAATCTTATAAAGTCCGACTTTATTATTATATACATGAATCTTTAAATTTTTATTTTTTTACTCAATTTATCTCAGCTTGAAACTGTATTAATCTGATTTTTTGCGCGCTTTACAGGCTTGGCGTACAGATGCTTAGATCCCACTAAGGTACTACTTACATCACGAACGCGACTTCGTTTAAGTTGCGTCGCCATTCCAGACGTGGTCACTTTAGATGGGAATGCCGCGAATCCACTCACTCTCATCCCGCATTATCAGCAAGAGGATTTAGTAGCACTCGGCAAGCTAGTCTTAGCACTGGCATGTCGGAGTCTTATCGCCGTCCATCGCGACAATATGTCAGCCTCCATCGAGCTGATTACACGTTCCTACTCCACTGACCTTCGAAATCTTATTCTGTATGTTTGCGAACCTTTCAATCAGTAGCTTTAATAGTATTATTTGATACAAAGTTTCCGGTAATATTTATCAATAAACGAAGTGAGAAAGAAGTTAACATATTTCATAAATCTATACTAGCTTTAATATTAATTATGATATAAAAAAAAAACAATTTATTTTGCTATATAATGTAAGAAAAGAAATTCTTGCTTCTGACGTTATAATCTAATGTATTCGCATTGAGGAACCGGTCTTAATACCATTGTGTAATTATAATTTTTTAGATACTTGCTGTCAAGTCAACCCCGTAAGAGCGTCACGGATCTCATGCCGATGATTGGTGCGCGATTTTACACACAGCTGGATGCCGCCCAGTTACGGTTGGACGTTCTAGAAAACGAACTTGCCAAGGAACTGGAGAATGGACGACTATTTAAGTTGCTTGTCAAACTGGCAACTATCAACGAGAGGCCAGAGCTTAATATGGAACCCACATGGGCAGAGACGGGCGATCGCTATATGCTCAAATTGTTTAGGGACTATGTGTTTCATCAAGTAACAGCCGATGGCAGGCCCTGGTTGGATCTAGCGCATGTCGTAGCTTGTTTAAATAAGCTCGATTCCGGCTCGCAGGACAAGGTAGAGATTTCTAATAATTTTTTTAACGAGTGTACATGAAAATAATCATAAAATATGTATTGTTACATATTATATGTTACAGATATGTCTCATGTCTCGAGATGAGCAGAGTGTTCTGGTGGTAAGTTACGCGGAGTTACGGCAATGCCTGGAAACGTCATTTGGAGAACTGGTACAATCTACAAAAGATGCTGTTTAAGAGAGCGTCTTCGATAGCGCATACTCCGAACCATAAATGTGATATCATCACTTAGCGGTACTATCATTTTATTCTTTATTGAGTTACTGGAGAGTGAGAACTGTCGAATTGTGCTTGGTGATACAAAATAATAACGCGCAAGTTTTGTATACATGATTTTGTTCGTCGGATCAATTAGATATGACCGCATTGAATGCGTTGCATTTAGAAGGTAAGACATTAAATTTTCGGGTTTTCAAATGTTAAGGATCTATAGATCCTTAAATCTCTGGGTTTCTCTTTTGATTTTCCAGATTAGATCTTAGGATCTTTAGACTTTGGAATTCTTGTGTATTATAGACTCGCTTGGATTTCATCGGATTTTGCAATCCTTGGATCTGAGTCTTTGAATTCTTGGATCTCTCTTTGGAGTTTTGATCTCTTAAAAGTTTAAAGTGTGGTGGGAGGGAGGGAGGGGGGTATCATGTGATTTTGCGAATCAATTAAGATTTAGATTCGCTCTATAAAGCCCATTATGGTACTATACAAAAAGAAAAAACTGTACACAACTTAACAATGCAGTAAATTCTTAAGGGATTTTCTTAAGACAACACCTAAACACGCTCGGTGTCTAGGATAGAGACCTTAGTTTTTAGGATACAGCATTAATGGTAAGCATTAATTTTGAAATAAATGTTTATTTTTGAAAGCAATCCTAATTAATGCATTGTCATTATTTCTCGCCTATTACCAAAATGATATGAGTTTCCTGTATCCTTTCTTAAGTGTAAGTTTTTTTAAATTTTATATACGTATGTGTGTGTATATATATATATATATATATATATAATATTACACAACACAATCGAGAAAAACTGTATGTCACGAGAGATATCTATCTCTTTTATATTCCTCAAATTAAAAAAAAATTTCCAGAATTTAACTTTTAACGAGAAAAGCGCGCAAAAAATATCTCTAGCATAAATACTCTAATTAAATTTTGAAACATCCTGTATATATTCTCTCTCCATGGTTCTATTTCTATTTATCCAGTCTCGCCTTTCTCTTTCCTAGGAGGGATGATCACCATGGCGACGACGACGAGAAGAAGGGGAAGATTGGAGGACGGAGCGGGGAGGAATATGCGTGGCGCCTGAGGGATGCCGCGACTGATCCGGGGAGGGGGATGACTCCGGTCGGCGGCGGCAGTGCCAGTGGCGGCAGCAACACGTAGCAGTCGACGACATCGCAACGCCGAGGAGAGAGGCACTACGAGAGAAAACGTCCTTTCTTCCGTACGGACGCGCTGATATCACGCAGTCGCATATCATCTACAGAGAGCGTATCCTACTCTACGCAGCATCTTGAGTGTGTCTACGGCTACGTGTTGTCGCGCAAGTACGGAACCAGCCGGAGGTGCGCCTGGAAGCTGATCGAACTTGGCCCGACTGTTTGGCATCCCCGTGGCAGGTGAGTCTCTGTCTCTCGGCGAGGGCGAAAGGGAGAGCGAGAGAGAGAAAGAGGGAGAGAGAGAGGAAGAGAACGGAATGCCGCCGCCCGGCCCTCGCTGCTGATCGATTTTCCGCGAGCGAGCGAACGGAGCGAGCGAACGGAGCGGAGCGGAACGGAGCGGAGACCCGCCCCTGAATCTCTCTCCTCTCCGAGAGAGTTTTTTGCGCCTCGCCGCTGGTCCAGCGCGCTTTCCCGCAGCCGCTCTGGGACCCCGCGACTAAAGGCAGCTTTTCCAACGTGCGCGCTCGTCTGCGACGCAACGACGATCGATGCTTCTTCCGTTTCGTTCCGTTCCGTTCGCGCCCCCCGCGCTCTCGCTCTCGCTCTTAGTCGAGCTCTTTTATCATCCTCTATCCGATCCCTCGCGATCTTCGCTGTCTTTAGGGTTCCTATGCAAGGTTTCCCCTCCCCCGTTAACAAAAAAAAATAAATAAATAAATAAAGGGTTCAATCTCTGGAAAAGAAGCGCGCATCTTGTACCCGAGTCCCTAAGAGTCTCTTACACGCGATTTTCTAAGAAATCTGTATATGTTGAGAGAGTACTCTCCCGTAAAATTAGATAAAATGGCTAGAAGTGTCCAAAGGTGGAGTTTGGACGAAAAGAATGATAAGAAAAAAAACTTGATAAGTCGTTTCACTTTATGTGGTGATATACCGATTTGACTTTAAAAGGAAACACGATAAAAAGCTGTTGAATTTTTAGCGATACGCGCAGACGATGAAATTTTATTTATTTTTCATTGTTTAAAATTCCGTCTCTCATCTCTTTTTTTCAGCATAAATAAGAGATCTTACACACACACACACACGTATTCGTTGGCGATTTTCTTCGCGTTGCAGACAAGGGACAACAATTCGTCCCGATTACGCGCACAAGCGGCGTCCGAGCGAAATGATGACTAATTTGTCCTCGTTACTTTCTACAGCTGCGTGACCAGCAGCGCGTAGGTCTCTGTAAAACGACACACAAGTTTTTTAGGACTGCAACACAGACACGCCGTAACCTTTTAACCCCTCATTTTCGAGCTATTTATACGTGCGCTGCTATTGCGCGAGCGCAATAGCGGCGCGTTGAGGCTGAAAGATAGAGAGCTTGTTTCTAGGCGATGTCTAGCTTCTCACCTTCTCAGGATATTTTATTTCTATTTTTTTCGCGCAGCTTATTCAGATATATATTCTATGTTTATTCTATCCTACTTTTATCCTACAATCGTAGAGGATAAATAAACAGAGTCTCTACTCTGACTCTGACAAGTTGCAGAATAGATGAGCGAATCTGTGAAACATATGGCGAAATATCTTTTGTGCCATTTTCTGACCTGCTTGTACAGTTGTCATTGTCGCGAAAAACAAGACAAAAAAAAGGACAAAATCTCTCTCGACGTGATATTTCTTAGTGTTGATTGAGAATATCAATGGCAACTTTTGTTATAATGATAAATTGGTATTATATATATATAATACCAATTTATCACACACATCATAACAAAAGTTAGCCATTGATATTATATATACTATACATATTTCCTATATATAATTTACTATATATATATACAATATAGTATGTCAACTAAAGTCTTAAACTTTCGCAAAGAGAGTATTCTAAAGACAATATACATCGCAACGAAGTTTCAGAGACTTGGAATCCGAAAGAACGCGTATATCCTGCGCGCGTATGTTGTAGAAATTAAAGTTTTTTATTCCATAATGCAGAATTTTAGAGACAAGCGAAAAATTTAGCATACGTCTTATATTCAGCATATACGTCTTAAATGATAGCAATAAAAGGGTAACGTTAATCATACGCTTCTGGAGCGCTTGTTTCTTGTTTAATTCATGCTGTCAGCCTTTTAGTCTGATATCGCGCGCAACAAGCGCTCTTCGTGCTTTATCTGCGGATTTATTTCTTCATTATTGATAAATTACATTGTGAATGCGCGTTCTCTAGACGATTTCATACTTTTAGTATAACATGTGCGATACGTCACTAGCCATACGTTGCTCCGACGTGAGAATTTTATTTTATTCACATCTTTTTCCGCGCACGTTTCACCCTTCTGTCAATGAACCCTTTTGGGTATCCAAAGCAACTTTAAATGTTAAAAATGTGTCGGAACCTTTCTCCGTTCGAAACAAAATACAAAGGACCTTTGTATTCGGAAATTTCCTGAAATATAACGAGAAAGAAAGTTCGATGTCCAGCATTAGCTGTTATAAAAAAATTGTCGCGGTGCAATGTGTCGAAAACATGGTTGGTACCCGGGTATCCATACATTGATGGAAGGGTGAATATTATGCATTGACAGAAGGATTGATTAAGTACTCGTGAGGCACTGAGGATAGAAGAAATTGACGCTTCTTGATTTTCAGGTTTCATCTAATACTTGTGCGAAATTTGCTCTCCTCTCGATTAAAAATCTGTTGAAATAGACATTTCGTTTTTTTTTTTCCCTTTCCCGGAGCAATTGAAAACAAAATGAGACAAGTCGAACATACATATATCTGGACATCGGGCAACGTCCCCTTGTGTTCTCTCAGATATGTTGACCGCATGTCTCCGCCGGTCTATATTCGACGACATATTATCTGCTTCATTCGCCGATATCTCTCTCTTTCTCTTCTTTCTCACCATGTTTCTCTTTTTCTCTTTCTTTCTCTCCTTGCTCACCCACATCGCGACGTTGTTGAACGGCAGTGTTCGACGGCAAACTTGAACGAGGCAACGTCCGCTCGCTCCTCGTCTCATTCGCGTCCGGCGTTTCTGACGTGACGATAATTTTGTCAATTCCGTCAATCCGTACGCGCGCGCGAATTGAACGATTTTCCCTGCGAATTGTTCGAACATGAGCGGAGATTTGCGAGGGGAGGAGAAGCCGACCGGCGATATATTGGTACCCGTGTGTGCGATTTGCCAAGATTACTGACGGGCGCTGATTGTTTCAATGTCGACTAATGGAGAGAATGACTATAAGGACGTGAAATGTAGGTACATCACCGAACGAAATGTTGTATCGCACTTCTGGAGAGATTCTTTTTTTTTCGCATTTTAACCCTTCTGTCGATGAACGGATACTCGAATACCCGAAGCAACTTTAAACGTTAAAAATGTGTCGGAACCTTTCTCCGCCCGAAACAAAATACAAAGGGCCTTTGTATTCGGAAACCTCCTGAAATATAACGGGAAAGAATGTTCGATGTATAAAGAAATTATCGCGGTGTAATGTGTCGAAAACACACGGTTGGTACCCGGATATCCATATATTGACGGAAAGGTGAAGAATCATGCATTGACAGAAGGGTTGATTTAGATATTTTTTGACTTTTTTGCTACATCTATGTATCCTTGGATTTTTGATACTTTCATCTTTCTGTATGTTTGAATCATATTCGCGTTTCGACCTTCTGATCCGAATTTTCGAGTCGGAGCTTTGAGAAGCTCCGAGAAGCTTTGAAGTGTTGCTTCCGACTCGCTCGGATCTCCGAGTCCACGAATCGTCTTTGAATCTCGAATATACGTTCCTCGGATTCGGTAGAGCAACTGAAATTATACTACTGCTTATTCATGGCTTATATATTCGACGGTACACAGAGAATAATTTATTACCACCGAGACGTGAAAGTGTCTCGGTCACCAAATTCTCCCCTCGCGATACTCGTATAACTATCGTCGAGTAATTAATTAGGTTTTGTGACGTTAGTTTGGTGACTGTTTCGGATCCATCGTCGTCGGAGGCGAGTAATCGCCTCGCATGCAAAGCGATAAAGGAAAGACCTTGAGTCAATCGTTTATGCGTGCGTTTATCGCCGCGCACCCTCCGATAAATCAATTCTCAGCTTCCGAGCACATTGGACAGCGTTGGTGTGCAGATAATAATCCTTTCGTCGTTTTTGCGCGGCGTTCATTCGAAATAAAATTTTAATGAAATTTGAAATTGGGACGTCTCGTATAGACTTTTTGACAGCAAGTCGCGACAAGGGGAGAGATAATAGAAAAAATTCGTTCATCATGATTAAAGCGATACGTCGCGTAGAGGGAATCGACGAATGGACGACAAAAGGTGAAAAATTATGCATTGACAGAAGGATTAATGTCACTACGTTGACATTAATCCTTCTGTCGATGCATAATTTTTTCACTTTTCCATCAATGTATGGGTACCCGGGTACCAACCGCGTGTTTTCGACACTTTGCACTGCGACAGTTTCTTTATAAAGGGTGTCTACTTCTTGGAAAAACCGGGAAAACCGGGGATTTTTATCAGGAATTTTTTTTCTACTTTGAAAAATCCAGGAATTCTCATGGAATTTTATTGAGACTCAGGGCATTTTTTCAAAAATTGTATCTTTGATAATTTTATTGACGATCTCTTTTTAATATCAAAGTTTTATGTAAGTTTTATAGAAAATTGTTCAATTTTTTAATAATATTTAAATAAATTTTAGTACTCCTTAAGACGTTTATAATAAATTATTTGTATCTTTACCATTTAGATATAGTGCACTTTGTTATTGTCCAAATTAATTTTAATAAACCAATATTAAATGCTAGAAAAATTGCATTCTTGGTAACTTTCTTTGTATGGCTAGAAAATATTAGAAAGCGCATACAATAAAGAAACCTATTTTGAAATTTTCTTATTTTACCTGGAATTTTAAACGAAAATACTTGGAAGATCAGGGAATTCTCAGAGAATTTTTTTACAAGATTTGAGTAGACATCCTGTTATAACAGCTGCTGGGCATCGAACATTCTTTCTCGTTATATTTTAGAAGGTTTCCGAATACAAAGGCCCTTTGTATTTTGTTTCGGGCGGAGAAAGGTTCCAACACATTTTTTAACGTTTAAAGTTGCTTCGGCTATCCGGGTACCCGTTCATCGACAGAAGGGTTAAAATTCGCGGAATGTGCAACTGTGACGTTCGTTAACGCGCCGGATTATTAAACTTTTCGGAGCAATACGCTCCATTCTCGTTAAGATTCATTGCGATTATCTTCTGCGGATCTCCTCCGCGACGAGGACCACGATGATGACAAGTAGCTCTTAAGACGAGAACCCCGCAAAGGATTCAATTAAGTCCAACCGTGCGATAGATGGGAATTGTTGCGCAGGAAATCGCTCCAAGTCGGACAGACGGAAGGATAAAAAATATAATTCTATTAGAATTTGTATAGAATTTGTTATATTGCGAATAGATTGCATTTTAGTTTTAATCTCTTCCCCCCCCCCCCCCCCCGCCTACTGATTGTTGTGCTCGTTTCATTAATCTTGTCTGCGTTTCCGCGATAGTTGCGGAGATTTCGATAACAATAATTCAAAGTGCGTTGCATGCTAGTAACAAAGTAATTCGTTTGAAATATTACACGTGTTTCACACATTGTATACTTTAATTGTATAAAATAATTATAACGCCAAATCTTTTTTTTTTATTTTTAAATCTTTTTAAATTTCCTTTTTTTTTATTTTTTATTTTTATTAACATCAACTTGAAATCTTAAATGTAAAATTGTAGAATATTTTTTGAAGAAATAAAGAGCGCACATATATAAAAAGCAAAGCGCTTCGCTGCGAAGAACTTATCGTAGGATTCTGTCGCCGTTAATTCGGCACAATGCTCGATTTGTTGATCGAGCTCAAGAGGAATACTGTGCGGTCGTCGTTATCGCTGAATTATCGAATTCACGATGATACTCGGATTACGCATTCCGTAACTTGTCTTGAGGCGCAGAAACGTTTAAAAGATAACACGAGACAAGAAGAGCACGCTTATTCTCCAACTTCAAAAATCTATATATTTGTGTACACAATTATGTATAATTTTATTATATTTTATAAATTAATTTGAGAAGCTTGCATTAATTTGTTATACAAGAATCTACATTTGTGTACACTTGTATATAATTTTATTACATTTTATATATTAATTTGAAGCTTGTATTAATTTATTATACAAGAAATATCTATCGATCTTGAAACATTCGCCTTTAACGTCCTCGTTATATTAAAACGATTCTAATTTTGGAGTTTAACAAAGTGTTCTCGTTTTTTTTTTCACAGAATGAAGCTGTACTGGAGTTTGGCTCTCGTGGCCATCGCCTTGTCGATGATTTTGATGACCACGCGAGCGGAAGCTGATCTGTGGGAGGAGGATGACAAGGAGGTTCTTGTACGGACAGTGCGCGGCACTAAAGAGCGAAGTGAGTGCCTCTTTCTGCAATTAACCCGTTACTCTTCTCCTCGATAAAATTGCAATATTATTTGATCGAGCAGTCGAACACAAACTGTCTATATATAGACACAGCACATATATACAGACGGCATAATTAAATCGGTCTTTATCATCCTTAAAAGTCTCTCTCTCTCTCTCTCTCTTTCTCTCTATTCGCTTGATCGACGTTACGTTCAATTGTTTCTATTGACGTTTCGCATCTGCTGACGCAGCATCCGGCAGCTCCTCGTCGTGCAGATACGTAAAGGGTCAATGGTCGGAATGCGACTCGAATACTAATACGCGGTCGCGCACTCTGAACCTCAAGAAGGGCGACAAGTCCTGTGAGCAGACCAAGATTATTCAGAAGAAGTGCAAGAAAGGTGAGTCGCGTGATTACAATGTTGCGCATTATTTACATTATAATCTGCAGGAGGCACATGAGTATACATGTTTTCTTATCATCGATTGTTGACTGTAGCATGCCGATACGAGAAAGGCACGTGGAGCGGATGCGTGAATCAAATGATGACGAGAACCGATAATCTGAAAGCGAACAGCGACACATCCTGCGAAAAGACGCGACGGCTCACCAAAAGGTGTAAACCGGAGACCAACACCAAAAAATCCACCAAAGGTTTGTCATTCGTTCGACCGAATAATTTCCAAAATACGACACTTGTGGCGCGAAAAGGGTGGAAATAACAAGCGTAATTTTTCTTATATTTTTTTCCAGGTGAACGGTCGAACAAGAAATCGGGCAAGCAGTAATCATCCGCCAACTTCTAACAATCTCCTCTAATTGGGCAACGAAAGCGCACTCTCATCTCTTCGACCCGTTTTACCCCTCTCCTTTTCTCGATACTTTATATCAATTGATACTTTTCTCGATAATTATCAATTGATTGCGAGGCAGAGCACAAATTTGGATGGCGATTGGATCGCCAATCGAAGCGCGTTTATTACTGCCTAGGAATCATGCATTTCGGATGCAGTGACGCGTGCTGTGCTGCTGCAACCGCTTTCAGGGTGCGCTCTGCCGTTGGTTAATTATACAAGTTAATTGCTGTTAATAATTCGGGATGGTGCGCACGTCTCGGTAATCACATCTGTTCTCGGCGATATCTCGGAGGTCACCAGTCTGTTCAGAGTCGCGTTATGTTGCCGTTTCTGCTTCTTCATGATGCAGTTTGAAAAGATCCACGTTTATTACAAAAAAAAATTATATTTTACACTCGAGTAAAAACTCTTATATTTAACCCATTGACACAATTTGCAACAAGTTCCCTCGTAGATAGAGTTATTGATCGCATAAAGGTTTTTCTAAAAATGGACATTGGACGTAAGATCTTGGACGATTAAACCGACGCAATCAGCCGAAGAATCGATTGGGAACCGACACATATAACATGTTCGAGATGACGAAAACATGAAAAAGTATGGCTACTCGTCGACACGCAGTGATGCATTTTTTATGCAATTGAACCATCTTGAATTCATGAATTCAAGAATTTCTTGGATTCATGACGCAATTATTTTCCTATATAGCTTTCGAATTCAGAGAAATCTATAAGATTTATAAGGAGTTTTATTGGTTTCTCCGGTATATATTCTTGCAAAATCTGCATCATTGATTGTTAACGAGCATAGGGCACACCATAGAGCTCCTCGACTAGAAGCAGCCGCCATTTTGGAGGTTTCGCAGAAGATAAGATCATCTGTCAAAGCTGTTCTTTCGTCTTCCCGCAATGATTATTATTAATATTAATATTATTATTGTTTATCACACAAAACAACAGCAGTACCCCCCCCCCCCTCTTCCTCCCTGGCTTAGCTGTCGATACACTTAAAATCATGTACAATATTTGTCATACTAAACAGCTTTCATTCGATTGTCACATAAATATACAATGTTCGGTGTTCAAAGTATAATTGTGTCTTGTGTCATATAACACGCGCGAGATATTCCGGAGATATTACGCCGTCGCGAAGGTTCGCAATATTTAAATGAAGATTCGTGGATAACACGCGCGAAAAATTCAACAATGGCAATCCATCCACCTGCGTGTTGGAATCTTCAACGATTAAAAACGGCGAATCAAAAAATTGTAAAATCAAAATAGACCCGAGATCAAAAGAGTCGCATCAAAATGACACTTTGTCGAGAGAATTAAACGGGGAGTAATAAAATGGAAAAATATACCATATATTAAAAATATATATCGCAGAATGTTCGCGCGCGAGCCTAATGAATTTTCCCGGAATCCTCCGCGCCCCTCTTGACAGGACACTGTCGTCACTTCCGATGTTAATATTCGCAGTTAACGTTATTAATAATGTATCAAGTGATAACTGGCAACATGGAAACTCGCAAGCGAATGAGCATGAAAATCAAACTAAAATAACTCGTCGTCTCGTTAATCTCGTCAAGTACGCACGTACGCGCGTGCGAGAAAGAGAGATCGTTGGATATCTTTTCGACATCACGAAAAATCAAATCCCCCTCTCCCTCCCCCAAAAGATTGTATTTGTTTTTAAGTCTAGGTGTATACAGAGGCTCGTCGGTGACAGAGGAAGTTAAGCTGTTCGCGCGTTTGATAGTGCACGCGTGTGCGATCCGCGTGCGACGTGCTTTGAGAAAAGTGCGTAGAGTTATAGTGATGCGCGAGGAGAGAATATTTTTCCTGTAATAATATTTTCAAGATAACGACGTTTTTTCCTCGTCTCTCCCTCTCGTAAATTTCTACGATGAAGGCTCGACTTTAACTCTATTGTACGAGTATCGTGGAGTTGAAGATCAGCTGTTCCGTGTATCAGATTTCAAAAGGAGAAAAGAGAGAGAGAGAGAGATCTCCAGAAATTAAAAATTTAAAAATTTGTAGACGCCGTACGTGGAATAGCGCACGCGTTGTCAACAAGCGCCTAGTTTTAGCTCTCGTATTACAGCATATCATCATTACGCGAAAAGCGAATCTATTGATAGACTAAGATAGAATTATCTGTTTTATGGGCTCTCTTCTAGGGTGTCTACTCGAATCTTGTAAAAAAAATTCCCTGAGATTTCCCTGATTTTTCAGATATTTTTATTCCAAAATATCCAAGTAAAAATTAGAGAATTTTTAAGAACAATTTGTGAAATGAATTTATTTACTTATTTTGTGTGCGCACTTTTTTATGTTCTCTCTATTCATACGATCACGAACGAACAATTAAGTGTCGAATGTTAGAATGTTAGATTCGAGAGAGTATCGAGAAGAATCTTTATAAGAGCATTTTTTGCACTTGCATTACATTTTCATTCTGTTACCAATTATGTAATGAAGTACAATGCATTGTGTAACCTCATGACTCATCCGTACACGGATGTGTATTGCTGCACTGATTGCTAATTTGGTCGATCAACGGATTGCCAACTACTTTCGAAGGCAAAATTATCAAAGAAATATTTTTTACAAAATTGCCCAAATCCCAATAAAATATTCAGAGAGTTTCCGAATTTTTCCAGGTAAAAAAAATTCTCTGAAAATTTCAGGTTTTCCCAGGGAGTAGACACCCCGTCTTCTCTAATTACTGTCCTTGTTAATTCTTCAACCGGTAGATTCAATTCCATCGAACGACATTTTCAACTCAAATTAATCAAAGTCGAAGCTACAATTTGCAAAAGAGCAAAGCTGCGATCTGGTGAACGATATAAGGCCAGCTCATATTTTAAGACACGCATGATGGCCAGAAGAGTGGACTCTTATATGCCGGTTGAAAACATTAAATGTTTCTGAAATGTGAACGTTGCATCTGTTTCTCAATAAGCGGCTAATTACATGTGCAATTTTACAGCGATACGAGAGATCATTTAAACAATTTCGTACAAGAGTATTTTTTGGTATCCGAAACCGTTTCGAGAAATATGCAATCTCTACGTTACATTTTTTTACGAAATGCAATTTCATCCTTTTCATCTCTCGCAGGATCTTGTAATGATTGTACGAAATTAAGCAATCCTGAAGGGGTTTAAATGCGTCATGTAATTTTCTCTTGGTGTGAAACAGGTGTAACGAGTCTCGTGCTTGACTTCTCTGTGTGGAGCTCGAACAGGAAGCTCTTCAAGTTTTAATCGCATTGTAACATAGCATGATAGGAGATACGAAATCAGTAAAAATCTAGAAACTAATTTTTCAAATCCTTCGATAAAATTATACAGGACGTTTCAGAAAGGGTGCACGCTAATGAGAAACGTCTGTTTTTGAAGAAATGTCGAAATAGATTTCTCTCAATGATGATTCAAGTTTAAAAAGCTTCGTGAATTAAATTTCGATAATTATATATCGATATCTCTGCATCCTGAATATCAAGACTGCTAGGAGAAGGGGATCGATTTATATTATTGAACTTATTTAGTTATTTAAAATCTTTTGTAAGAAAAAATACCTTTCTAGATTTCTTCCAAGATAATCTTTTATCATCTGCGTGCACCTTTTTTTAGAACAATTCTTAGATATTCTAGATATTATAATAAGAGGATCGTTCAGAATTTTATTCGTCAGAATTAATGCAATTAGAGCACACGAATTGCCGTTCTATTACGGATCGTTGAGTTTCATAATCGTCGATCTTGTTGATGATTTAATCTCGTTAGTGTAACTTTTTTATAAAAATTGCAATAGATTTTTTTTAAGCCATTTTCGTTGGTCTCTACAATCGCAGAAAATTTTATACGTATTTAGTTAATACAAGAGGATAAAATGGATCGTACATTTTCCAAAGGCACCGATTTGTTGTACAGATTGCAAATGTTTTGCAACAATTTAGAGAAAGAGAGAGAGAGAGAAATGTTAAAAGTATTTGTTTAAATTGTTTATCGCGCGGTTTCATTACTATTATCCGGTCATTCAGACCACGTAGTTTAGGACAGTTCCTGAATAAGATGTAGCTCTCTCTCCAAATGTGAAGTCAGTAAGTTTCTTTAAAAACTACTATAAAAATTGTATAATGCATCTACTTACTTATTAAAATAATTGTGTAACCATTACACATGTAACAAAAATCCAATGTTGTCAATAAAAGTAAAATATTATATATACAAGAGAGTGACAGTTCATTCTCAAATTGTGCATTAACCCGTTAATTGAAATAATCAATTTTTACGAAGCAATATGGAGATGGAAAAGATTTTCATTACATTTGTTTTATTTTGTAAATGTATTAATACAAAAATTACAAAAGTGCTCGGGATTATCGATATTACTATATCATTTCCGAATAAAGATATATAATAAATGACATCACAAAAGAGAGATTTGGACGGATATAAAATTCATTTTCTCTCACAATGACATCTTGTTATAGAGATAAAAATAATTAGATCGATTCTATATATAAAAATTTCCCTCAAACAATCGTATTACACTGATTCCCGAGGACATACACGTTCATATGTCTATATATTAATATATATATATATAAAAACATTAGTACGAATGTGCAGTAAATGGACGGAATATGTGTCAGATCATTCTTACACGACTAATACTGCGTCTACACAATATATACGAGATATGTGTCCCGGAAAAAGGATAGTTATAAAAATTTTGGAAGTAACTTATCTCCATGCCGATCTACAGTAGCGGAAATTCTAATAGACGGTAATTTATTATAGTTATTAGTAAATTTTGTTAAAAATTATACGATTTATAGATGCAACTTTTTCGGGACAGTGCTATCCGTTTATACGGAAGCGGACAATTTTCTCGCGTACGCTTTACCTTGCCATTCCTGATCGGATGGCAATGGTTTGTGTCGTAGGTTGCAGACACGTGCCCCGTATTTCAGAAGCACAATTATGATGCAAACGACGAAGAGGGTCAGGCAGGCCGAGGCAGGCCAGAAAACGTGCAAGCCCATTGCAAGAGATTTCTACGCTGCTTGAGAGATTACTTACTCAGTTGTTTGCAACTAATGTCGAGTGCAACTATTAAAATAGCTTGCTCCGCAAGTGTCTCGGGAATCAATATTCTTTTGATGATAAGTTATATCTTGTAAAAAGTGAAAAAAAAAAATTAATCCTAATGTGTGCGTAAAAGCAGAGCAATGTGTCTATGGTGATACAACTGGTAGCGAGAGTATTAATGAATGATAGCCAGGTCAAAGGCTTTACGATGCGATTAACCGAGTGCAAAGGGCTAATTAGACTCTATTGAAGTCAATTAAACTCTTCACATCAGACGTATTTTGAAGCAAGGGTATTTCTCTCACTACTGCTTTCCAATACCACACTGATCACTAGTTGGTGCTGTCAACTATTTTAGATCTCACTCTCGCGTTTTTGCATCTCTACGTACTCCTGCGGCTGTGGTGTGGTTTTCTGTAGCTCTGAATCGTGATATTGGATGATTTCGTGCCTAACTTGTGGATACTTGATACCGCTTTCTAGTTCGCTCAGATCAAGTGGCGGTGTTTTGTGTGGCAGTACAGTCCATAGAGGCTGGATCCACCTATTGCCTAAATCCCAACAGGACAATATACGCTATTAAAGAATAAGAAAAACCGCATCAGAGTTGCATGCATCCGTAAAAATAGAATACAAGACTTGTAAGATATTGTTATATACAAGAGCTTCGAATATAGAAAATATGGAAAAGGAATTCCTGACTCACCGGTGTGGCGATTCTGCCAATATTCTCGGTGCCGCGTGCACCAGCAGAACACAATATTGAGAATGAACAGGACTCCACCCAGAGCAGTGCAGAGGGCTATTGTGACGTAGAACGGCGTGAAGTCACCGTACTCGTGTCCCTTGAAGTACGGATTCTTCAGGTAATCGTCGCGCTCGTCTAGAATGGACATGTCACAATGTTAACACTCACTGAAAAAGAAAAAGGAGGGAGTCGATTCAATGAAGCAAGAAGAAGAAGACACGTCTTTCCTTCAGGCGTGGCTCGACGTGTCACGCGGGAAGGACGAGTCTTATAATTTGACGGATTACCTGGCGGCGAGCAATTAGCCACAGTAATATCGCTATTGTTACCATCGCAAACGTACGTAATTAAGTATACATGAGTACGAAATAGGTCACGAGAAGCACGCGTACGTCGAGTTGACGGAAATTACGTGTATATAGCGTGAAACTCATACGTACCTAATGTCTCTTTTTCTCTCGCGTGTGTCGCGTCGTCTATATTAATTCTTCACTTGGTAATATAACAATATCTTACACAAATAAAGTGTTAATAACATCAGACTACTTGCGCATCGATCTTGTGCGTTGGAATGTTTGAACAGCGATCACTCGCATTGGGCGGGGCATCTCGTTTAAGGGGGGGAAGTTATTTGCGACTTGCGTACTACTCCGACTTCGCTGCTAGTAGAGTCGATAAGTTTACAGCCTGTTTTACCGATCAAGGTCGCGTCAGTACCTGCCACCAGAGATAGATGGCGACAGCAGTACTATTAAGGAGTCGGAAAAAAATACAAATGATGTGAAAATATATTTATTGTCGACGAGGACAAAACCACTGAAAATGAAAACTAGAAAGATTGAGATCACGTTAACGATAAATGTCGCGGTCATGATAATCATGATTTTCGTGTAGCCACAATACACATGTTTTCTAGCGAAACGTCGGTGGAAGTGTAATAAAATAACTCGGCCTGAAATCCAATGCTTTGCAGGAAAAATAAACGACCCCAATTCAGCAGCGTTTTAGCCTTGCGTCCGATAAGTTCGCGTTCATCTAATTTTGAGGACCAGCTGACGTTATTGTGAACCGTGGAATCGTGTTGCGGTTTAACGTTGCTTTTTAAACGGGAACCACAGGTCGCCCAACTAACTATGCTGCACAAAACCGAGAACTCATTTGCGGTGAAGTCGCATTGTCGCAGGTACTCTCTGCCTACGTAAGACGAATACTCGCACTTGTGGTGGCAGCAAAACGCAAGTACTAATCCACGAACGTCGACCTTGGGCTCGTTGTTCATCGACTTCGCCAAGCAACGTATCGCCAAGTCTGCAAATGCGACGTCATCGATTACAGAGGATACGCGAAAATGAAAATTTGTGAAAATTTAACAATGACGAATGAAATATATATCGTATACCCGTAGCCGTGCCGCACAGATGTTTCGCTATCCCAACCTTGTATTTGATTGGCTGAATTTCCACGATCTGGTTCAATCGCAAATCGGCGATGTCGGCGCGCACTCTTTTTATTACGAGGCGATTGTTCTCCTTCCTAAGTTTATTGTCGCTCTTGTGCCGATGACTCGAACGGTCGACCAGTAAGACGCAAGAGTTCGATTTGTCTTTTATGATCTGTCCCAGCCAGTATGTTAATAAAGCTGTTTCAATTATAATTTTATTTAGTATGCTACAGCGTGAACGATTTATTTATGCGAGAGACAGAAGAAAAAAGCAATTATTTTTTAAATATCAAAAACCCGAGAAAATCAAAAAGTTTATCTGATTAAGATGTACCTTTTCCCGCCCCAAATTCGATAAAACAGGTGTTGTCTTGCACGAGGCCAGCTTGTTCCAAATGTCCAAGTAGAGATGCGTTTTGGAGCAAGTGTTTTCTAACATTATTGCCACAGGTATCGTCCCTCAATTTGCTCTTCAGCACATCATGCTGCAATATCGCTTGAGAAAAGTCTGGTAGCTTGTCTGAAATATGAAGATGCATTATATCGTTAAACATTTTATCATTCTTTCTTATCATATTTTTAAATAATTTTACTATAGGCAGAGTGGATCTTCCTTATCACAGTTCCCAACACAGATTCATCGAGCTGAGACAACGGTACGTGAAGTGACGCCACTATAGTCTCTTCGTCCAAATTGGTTCCCCTGACTATAAACGCAGGTTGCGCATCCAGCTCTCGCTTGGCGTTGCATACGTTCAGGTGCTTCGTCAACTTGGATTGATAACACGTGCTGGGGAGAGACACGTCGATTAGATGGCGGGAAACCGCAATCGTCGAAAAATCGCACTCTCTCTTTATGAGTTCTAGATTAATGAATACTTACTGCGTGGGATCCAGCGGACATTTGACTCTCCTGTCACCGGTATCGTCGGAGTCGGCGATGTTCAGCTGATGCTCGCCGCAATAATTCTTGCCCTCGCCCACCGTCATGCGACAGAAACGTTTCTTCCGTTTGACAAAGTACATGCAGTGACTACCGTTTGCCATACTCTTTTATCTAACAAATGACTGGATATTCCTTCACTTGAGAATAATTTATTTTTCACAGGTTATGTAGTATTCAATGCGTCTTCAATATTGGCTGTGTTTTGCCGAATCTCCGCTAAGCTAAGCGCACGTAAGCGGCGAGCGCTTGCTACACAAATATTTGGCTGGACAGAAGCGCTGAGCAGTAACAGTAACCTCAACAACCAATACCTCAACAGCACTAAGCAGCGCTGCAATCGAAACCGCTACCAAACGAGCGACTGCTTAGCTAGCGGAGGTTCGGCAAAACACAGCCATTGTAGACTGTAGACTGTAGAGCGACGTGTAGCAGAGAGAAGCCTGAGAGACGTCACGGCCCGGTTTTAGGTGATCCCGAAAAGCGATACGCCCTCTGTGGACATAGAAAACGTGCACATTGAACTACGTAGCCAATGTCCACGAATGTTCTCAATGGTAACTCACAATGTGCACATTTTCGGTTGCGTTCCGTGCTATGTGCACGAAGTGTCGGTAACACGATTTCTGTCTTTTTATATACAGGGTGTCCGTCAACGTAAGACGCTTACGTATTAAATGAATTTCTAATATAAAGACGTTTTGTGGTGTTATTATTTTTGAAATTGAAATTATAATATAAAAAGCCTTTCATTTTAACGGCTTAAAGTAAAAGTTAAAAATTATTGACGACAATTAACGATTCTTTTGCTGAAAAGAATCGATTATATATTTTGCTTTCTAGAAAGACTGTGATAAAATAAACTAGTCTTAGAGGTATAAAAGGAATGAATGTGAGTATGAAAGGTATGTATGGTTAAGGAATTTTGTAAACAAAGTACACTTCTTGGCAAAAAGGTGAGTTAAATAAATATTATTATATTTGAAAAATTATAAACGACCAAAACTAGCCAAAATGTTTATATATTTGTTAACAAATCGACGTTTCGACCATATGGTTGTGGTCCTTCTCAAGTATAAATTAGAATAGTAAAATTGATAATTAGATTTTTCTTTTGACGGTTTGGATAAGACAGAAATATACATGAGTATATCGTGAACAATTTTTGTACATACAGTTTAGATAAAAGAATATAAAGATGTGGAGAGTGCTGGTGCTGCGCTGCAGGGTGCCGGTGCAGCAGTGAAGAGTGTTGACGAAGCGGTGCAGAGCTGCAGGGTGCTGGTGCAGCGGTGCAGAGTGCTGGTGGAGCGCTGCAGGGTGCTAGTGCAACAATGCAGAGTGTTGGTGCAGCGCTGCAGGGTGCTGGTGCAGCGGTGCAGAGTGCTGGTGCAGCGCGGCAGGGTGCTGGTACAGCAGGGTAGAGACTTGGTGCAGCGGTGCAGCGCTGCAGGGTGCTGGTGCAGCGGGGCAGAGTGCTGGTGCAACGGTACAGCGCTGCAGGGTCCTGGTGCAGCGGTGCAAAGTGCTGGTGCAGCGGTGCAGCGCTGCAGGGTGCTGGTGCAGCGGTGCAGGGTGCTGGTGAAGCAGTGCAGAGTGTTGGTGCAGCGGTGCAGGGCAGCAGGGTGCTGGTGCAGCGGTGCAGAGTGCTGGTGCAGCGGTGCAGCATTACAGGGTACTGGTGCAGCGGTGCAGAGTGCTGGTGCAGCGATGCAGGGTGCTGGTGCAGCGGTGCAGAGTGTTGGTGCAGCAGTGCAGCGCTGCAGGGTGCTGGTGCAGCGGTGCAGAGTGCTGGTGCAGCGGTGCAGGGTGCTGGTGCAGCAGTGCAGAGTGTTGGTGCAGCGGTGCAGCCCTGCAGGGTGCTGGTGCAGCGCTGCAGGGAGCTGGTGCAGCGGTGCAAAGTGCTGGTGCAGCGCTACAGCGCTGCAGGGTACTGGTGCAGCGGTGCAGCGCTGCAGGGTGCTGGTGCAGCGGTCCAGGGTGCTGGTGCAGCGGTGCAGAGTGTTGGTGCAGCGGTGCAGAGCTGCAGGGTGCTGGTGCAGCGGTGCAGAGTGGTGGTGCAGCGGTGCAGTGCTGCAGGGTGCTGGTGCAGCGGTGCAGGGTGCTGGTGAAGCAGTGCAGAGTGTTGGTGCAGCGGTGCAGTGCTGCAGGGTGCTGGTGCAGCGGTGCAGAGTGCTGGTGCAGCGGTGCAGCGTTACAGGGTACTGGTGCAGCGGTGCAGAGTGCTGGTGCAGCGATGCAGGTTGCTGGTGCAGCGGTGCAGAGTGTTGGTGAAGCAGTGCAGCGGTGCAGGGTGCTGGTGCAGCGGTGCAGAGTGCTGGTGCAGCGGTGCAGGGTGCTGGTGCAGCGGTGCAGAGAGTTGGTGCAGCGGTGCAGCGCTTCAGGGTGCTGGTGCAGCGGTGCAGAGTGCTGGTGCAGCGGTGCAGAGTGTTGGTGCAGCGGTGCAGCGCTGCAGGGTGCTGGTGCAGCGGTGCAGAATGCTGGTGCAGCGGTGCAGAGTGTTGGTGCAGCGGTGCAGCGCTGCAGGGTGCTGGTGCAGCGGTGCAGAGTGCTGGTGCAGCGGTGCAGACTGTTGGTGCAGCGGTGCAGCGGTGCAGAATGATGGTGCAGCGGTGCAGAGTGCTGGTGCAGCGGTGCAGAGTGTTGGTGCAGCGGTGCAGAGTGTTGGTGCAGCGGTGCAGAGTGTTGGTGCAGCGGTGCAGCGGTGCAGAATGCTGGTGCAGCGGTGCAGAGTGCTGGTGCAGCGGTGCAGAGTGTTGGTGCAGCGGTGCAGCGCTGCAGGGTGCTGGTGCAGCGGTGCAGGGTGCTGGTGCAGCGGTGCAGAGTGCTGGTGCAGCGGTGCAGAGTGCTGGTGCAGCGGTGCAGAGTGTTGGTGCAGCGGTGCAGCGCTGCAGGGTGCTGGTGCAGCGGTGCAGAGTGTTGGTGCAGCGGTGCAGCGCTTCAGGGTGCTGGTGCAGCGGTGCAGAGTGCTGGTGCAGCGGTGCAGAGTGTTGGTGCAGCGGTGCAGCGCTGCAGGGTGCTGGTGCAGCGGTGCAGAATGCTGGTGCAGCGGTGCAGAGTGTTGGTGTAGCGGTGCAGCGCTGCAGGGTGCTGGTGCAGCGGTGCAGAGTGTTGGTGCAGCGGTGCAGCGGTGCAGAATGATGGTGCAGCGGTGCAGAGTGCTGGTGCAGCGGTGCAGAGTGTTGGTGCAGCGGTGCAGAGTGTTGGTGCAGCGGTGCAGAGTGTTGGTGCAGCGGTGCAGCGCTGCAGGGTGCTGGTGCAGCGGTGCAGAGTGCTGGTGCAGCAGTGCAGTGTGCTGGTGCAGCGGTGCAGAGTGTTGGTGCAGCGGTGCAGGGCTGCAGGGTGCTGGTGCAGCGGTGCAGGTTGCTGGTGCAGCGGTGCAGAGTGCTGGTGCAGCGGTGCAGAGTGTTGGTGCAGCGGTGCAGCGGTGCAGAGTGCTGGTGCAGCGGTGCAGAGTGTTGGTGCAGCGGTGCAGCGCTGCAGGGTGCTGGTGCAGCGGTGCAGGGTGCAGGTGCAGCGGTGCAGGGTGCTGGTGCAGCGGTGCAGAGTGCTGGTGCAGCGGTGCAGAGTGTTGGTGCAGCGGTGCAGCGCTGCAGGGTGCTGGTGCAGCGGTGCAGAGTGTTGGTGCAGCGGTGCAGCGCTGCAGGGTGCTGGTGCAGCGGTGCAGAGTGCTGGTGCAGCGGTGCAGAGTTTTGGTGCAGCGGTGCAGCGGTGCAGAATGCTGGTGCAGCGGTGCAGAGTGTTGGTGCAGCGGTGCAGAGTGTTGGTGCAGCGGTGCAGCGCTGCAGGGTGCTGGTGCAGCGGTGCACGGTGCTGGTGCAGCGGTGCAGGGTGCTGGTGCAGCGGTGCAGAGTGCTGGTGCTGCGGAGCAGAGTGTTGGTGCAGCGGTGCAGCGCTGCAGGGTGCTGGTGCATCGGTGCAGAGTGTTGGTGCAGCGGTGCAGCGCTTCAGGGTGCTGGTGCAGCGGTGCAGAGTGCTGGTGCAGCGGTGCAGAGTGTTGGTGCAGCGGTGCAGCGCTTCAGGGTGCTGGTGCAGCGGTGCAGAATGCTGGTGCAGCGGTGCAGAGTGTTGGTGCAGCGGTGCAGCGCTGCAGGGTGCTGGTGCAGCGGTGCAGAGTGCTGGTGCAGCGGTGCAGACTGTTGGTGCAGCGGTGCAGCGGTGCAGAATGATGGTGCAGCGGTGCAGAGTGCTGGTGCAGCGGTGCAGAGTGTTGGTGCAGCGGTGCAGAGTGTTGGTGCAGCGGTGCAGAGTGTTGGTGCAGCGGTGCAGCGGTGCAGAATGCTGGTGCAGCGGTGCAGAGTGCTGGTGCAGCGGTGCAGAGTGTTGGTGCAGCGGTGCAGCGCTGCAGGGTGCTGGTGCAGCGGTGCAGGGTGCTGGTGCAGCGGTGCAGAGTGCTGGTGCAGGGGTGCAGAGTGCTGGTGCAGCGGTGCAGAGTGTTGGTGCAGCGGTGCAGCGCTGCAGGGTGCTGGTGCAGCGGTGCAGAGTGTTGGTGCAGCGGTGCAGCGCTGCAGGGTGCTGGTGCAGCGGTGCAGAGTGCTGGTGCAGCGGTGCAGACTGTTGGTGCAGCGGTGCAGCGGTGCAGAATGATGGTGCAGCGGTGCAGAGTGCTGGTGCAGCGGTGCAGAGTGTTGGTGCAGCGGTGCAGAGTGTTGGTGCAGCGGTGCAGCGCTGCAGGGTGCTGGTGCAGCGGTGCAGAGTGCTGGTGCAGCAGTGCAGAGTGCTGGTGCAGCGGTGCAGAGTGTTGGTGCAGCGGTGCAGGGCTGCAGGGTGCTGGTGCAGCGGTGCAGGGTGCTGGTGCAGCGGTGCAGGGTGCTGGTGCAGCGGTGCAGAGTGCTGGTGCAGCGGTGCAGAGTGTTGGTGCAGCGGTGCAGCGCTACAGGGTGCTGGTGCAGCGGTGCAGAATGCTGTTGCAGCGGTGCAGAGTGTTGGTGCAGCGGTGCAGCGCTGCAGGGTGCTGGTGCAGCGGTGCAGAGTGCTGGTGCAGCGGTGCAGAGTGTTGGTGCAGCGGTGCAGCGCTGCAGGGTGCTGGTGCAGCGGTACAGAGTGCTGGTGCAGCGGTGCAGAGTGTTGGTGCAGCGGTGCAGAGTGTTGGTGCAGCGGTGCAGCGCTGCAGGGTGCTGGTGCAGCGGTGCAGGGTGCTGGTGCAGCGGTGCATGGTGCTGGTGCAGCGGTGCAGAGTGCTGGTGCAGCGGTGCAGAGTGTTGGTGCAGCGGTGCAGCGGTGCATAGTGCTGGTGCAGCGGTGCAGAGTGTTGGTGCAGCGGTGCAGCGCTGCAGGGTGCTGGTGCAGCGGTGCAGGGTGCAGGTGCAGCGGTGCAGGGTGCTGGTGCAGCGGTGCAGAGTGCTGGTGCAGCGGTGCAGAGTGTTGGTGCAGCGGTGCAGCGCTGCAGGGTGCTGGTGCAGCGGTGCAGAGTGTTGGTGCAGCGGTGCAGCGCTGCAGGGTGCTGGTGCAGCGGTGCAGAGTGCTGGTGCAGCGGTGCAGAGTGTTGGTGCAGCGGTGCAGCGGTGCAGAATGCTGGTGCAGCGGTGCAGAGTGCTGGTGCAGCGGTGCAGAGTGTTGGTGCAGCGGTGCAGCGCTGCAGGGTGCTGGTGCAGCGGTGCAGAGTGCTGGTGCAGCGGTGCAGACTGTTGGTGCAGCGGTGCAGCGGTGCAGAATGATGGTGCAGCGGTGCAGAGTGCTGGTGCAGCGGTGCAGAGTGTTGGTGCAGCGGTGCAGAGTGTTGGTGCAGCGGTGCAGCGCTGCAGGGTGCTGGTGCAGCGGTGCAGAGTGCTGGTGCAGCAGTGCAGAGTGCTGGTGCAGCGGTGCAGAGTGTTGGTGCAGCGGTGCAGGGCTGCAGGGTGCTGGTGCAGCGGTGCAGGTTGCTGGTGCAGCGGTGCAGGGTGCTGGTGCAGCGGTGCAGAGTGTTGGTGCAGCGGTGCAG